>JAODAF010127359.1:0-10505 GCA_027574765.1 Molpadia intermedia | reverse complement strand
TACATACACACTGCTGATTATTATTATTAATTGACGTAATTCCGGATTAAAATGTAATTTGCTAGTCGATAGCACAGTGGGTTGGTACATGTCATGGGCTTTTGACGTTATTACATGGCTAGCCTTGCAATCATTGACATATTTATTCTCTTACAATAGCAATTGCAAAATGCTTACGTAAAGTTACATAGATAGCACATTATGCTACGGTGCAATTTCTCTTGTCGTATGCGCGTTAACTGGTTAAAGTTGGGCTAACTTCTAACGTTGATTATAACTATATTTCGGCAAATTTAAAGCACATCAAAATAGTTCCACTGTTGCTTTTTCAGAACTTGTTTAGTACTGAACCATGTTTGGAACAATCGAACAGGTTATGGTTTTCCGGAACACCTCCGTTCATAATTGACGTTAGAGATACCATACACCATCATATCATGTTATCTGCTACTGGACTATAATAAATGTGTGCGTCGTACAATCAAATTAAGACAAGTCTTATGGTATCCATGGAGATCAGTTAGTAAAGAGTCAGCCTCTACTAGCCACGCCCTGTGGTAACTTACATTCTCAAACGACAAATATTTGAGGAGATAATCAATATTTCAACATATTTCTTCTCTGAGACTTGGTAAAATTCTTACAATCTTACAATGCCTAAAAGTAAAACACATCTACTTGAGATGAATAATGGTGAAAACGGAAACGTGTTTCTATGGCGGAACAATTCCACGTCAAGTTTCATTGTTATTAACTACGGTGACACTGGTCACCATGTGTTGCCATACCATTATGTACTTGTGTATTGCTAAACCCGGTGGGTACTTAGATTGGGAGCACAATATAGATTGTGGCATTAAATGTTAGAAGAACGCAAAAATAGCTGTAATTAAAATGGGAGAAATAAAAATGTGATCTAGGATATGTATCGAAAACGATCCTTTACAAACGCAAATTGTGTTAGATCATCTAGAGTACCTATCAACTATGTCATTATTTCCATTACCTTGTTACTTGTTTATATATTACGTTAAGTAAGTTAAAGGAGACGGAAACCATGGCAAAATCCCACCATATGTGTATTAATTGTCTATCAGTGTATCGTTTTTATGCATTTTTATATAATATTCATCATGGGAATTATGAGAAAAATAAAAAAAATATAATTTGGTCAGGAGGCCACCATATCTTTTCAACTTGATGTATTTTACCCACTAATATAGGCTAGGCTATAGGCATTGCATATCATAGCCTAAACATCAGTGACTTACTCTTCTACTAGTTCAGACAGACGTACATGTAGGCCTGACATTCAAGCATGTCGTCATCAAAAATCTTCTTTTCTGTATTTTTGTTATTGCTAATTAGCCTACAATGCAGCTAGCTCAGGTTTTGTTTAATACAAATTCTAGTGGGTAAAATACGTCATCATGCAATGTAAACAATAAAAACATGGCGGTAGCGCCCATACCCTCTGAAGGTCTGAAGGAAATTGTTTCGGAAATTAGTTTAAAATACACATAGAGTCTAGGCATAGGGTGTTATTGATGTTATATGATATTAAGCAGCATGTTATATGATATTTGGCATAGGGACTACTTTCTGGTTATGTTCGTGACCATGGTAACAAAGATAGACACCCTGGTTAAGATAATCGATTCATATATACTCTTAATATGAGTATCAGAACAAATGATAAATGGCAGTGGCCACTTGCACTTTAATCTTCACTGCAACATAGAGTAACACTTCATTAGTAGCACTCATCACCTAAAAGTCATTCTCTGACGTTATTCCCATCACATTTGTCATTTGGTATTAAAATTAAAGAAACTTTTGAACATCTTAAAAGCAAACGAACATCTTAACCTTTTGTAACATTGACATTATTTCAACAAAGACTTTCCGAAAAATGCTGGAGGGGAATCTTTCAAATAATAACATGAAAGCAAGTAAAACTTAACATAATGAAAAAGAAAACATTACAGTTCACTAAAATGCCCTTAAAACTATTCTTATCCCAATAATATCTAAGTCACAATAAAGTCATAAAAAAGTGCAAACTGTGAAAAGGACTGACTTTGAATAAATACCAAGAGGTATATTCAGGGTATAATAAATAAGACAGCCATGCATAGTACTATTTTAATATGAAGATGTCACAAGCCTATCACTTCAATTTGATATCCATCCACTCATATCTGCCAGTGATGCTCAAATTCAGCTGTAGTGCAATGTTCTCAAATGACAAGATACTGGTAAACAATGACAGGGTAGGTCAAAGTAATAGAGCAGTTATGTTAGAGCAGAAATTTAAAGTTTTGTATGGCGCACCACTCCAAGTATTATCTACCTTATAATAATTCCAAAACATGGCCAACTAATTATTAAGTGATCCAAACTACTAGTGATGCTAATAAAAAAAACTTCCGATTTTAATAGTGATAATTTTTTCATTATCAGAAAGTGGAAATGTTAAATCTGTTAATATTGCCTCAAATATGATACATTCTTCTCCAGCAATAACCATATTCACAACCATGCAAAGAGACAGGCAATTCAATTCATTGTTATCCCTATCACACTAAACATTGATCACTAAGTCCCCTCCCACTCAACATGTATTATATACTCTGTATCCAGTTTCATGAAAAAGGTTACCAAAATATACATGAACCACTATTTGAGTTTGATTTTCACATCCATCCTTTTTATCTCTATATTTCTAATTATCATCATCTGCATTTAATTCTTTATTCTCTCTAATTATTATTTATTTTAGTAGACAGTTTTTCGGTCATTTTTCGTTACTAAGTTTTTGGAGTGTTCTACATAGCAAACTAGCCTACTTTAAGAACAGTTCCAAATACAGTAACAATGATTGTATATTATTCTTATGCTTAAAGTTTGCTTTGTTATTTAACAATGTGAATAAACAAAGTAATGAACGTGAAAGGTATAACACCCTTTCAACAGCAGCCATCGCGCTGTTCGTACAATACAAGAAAGACAACAGTGTGCACGTGCGTAAAGGTGGGGGGTGGTTAATACTGAAACCATCAAAACCCACAACACTTCATTGTGTTTTTTGATTTGCTATTAAAAGTCATGTTGTTGATGTAATTATGTGAGCTAAAGTAGTACAAAAATGTTTCATATTTTCATACAATATCGGGTTGTAGAATACGAATAAACAACAATTGAGAGCCTATTGTTGATCATAAACCGTTGAGACTCTAAATTTAGTTCAATATCGGGCTCCGCTTCACCTCACCTGTTATTCAACCAAATTTAGAGTCTCAACGGTTTATTTACCAACAATTGCTGCTTGTTCCTTAAATGAAATTCTACCAGCAGCATCAGGAAGCACAGATGACTTAAAGGCAACAATAACCAACTGAACAGTAATTTAATGAAAATTAAAAAATTCAGTGTCAATACAGGTAAAAAAATGTTGGACTACTGGATGAAAAATTATTGGATAACTGGATCTTTCCTTGTAAGGATTGATTATAATCTGCATTATGCTGTTGTAATTGATAGCATGGCTGACATCAATTACATATTCATCCAGAGGGATAAATTTAAATTTAAAAATATCAGTTTTAACGTAACTCTCACAGCTGTGAGTGGTATGTCTTTGAACAGTTACCAAAGTTCATAAAAGCTGTTCAAATTTAAATAATACTTTTTCAATTCTCTGACCACCATTAATTATGAGTATATATATTAAACCAATACTTCTGTACTTTCATTTTATTTTTTCTATAAACTAATGTTCAAATGTTACATTAAATTTTAAAAGCTAAAGCCAAAAACAATAGGGATCATGTACTCATTATGGATTCATATATACCAAGTATGACATCAATCCAACTTGTGGTTCTACAGATTCCATGTATGAGAGAATTGTAGATGATTTTCATGGAATTTGTTGACAAACTGTGATTTTTGCCACTGGATGAATTGTTTGGGTTTGGCTTGCCATAATAAATTTTCTCCCCTGCTAACAGAAAATCTAAACATTCAAGGTATGATATTTTTTTTCTTAATTGGAATGATCAACTCTTCAGCTAGCTTTCATATCAGGAGCAGTATATGCTCGTTGGAAACTTTTACAAGACTGTGTGGGTGACTCATTATGGATCCAATTTCATGTAAAAGGGAAAGAGTGGGTTACAATATGCTATTACAGAGACATACATGTAATCTGCATACTTTGGTAGTGTATGGATAAATACAGATCTCAGTAAGATTCCAATGATTGCACGGAGGTTCAACCTTCTGGCAGAGACTATTAGGAAAGACTATTAAAGAATAGAAGTTTTAACTTTAACATTTTGTTGCTAAAATATCAGCATTTCATTTAGTATGAAATACAGAGCTCATACATTTTTTATACATCAGGTTTAAATCAGGCTTGCAGTCTTTTCAACACTTTTAATGATTTTGTTATATTGACAAACCTTTTAGTTGACATACTCTCAAAATGACTGGTTGAGTTAGTTTACTTTGATAATGAGTTGATGTGTGCAGAGCAAGTGTCTGTATTGTTTATTTGATAAAGCAGGTGATTATGTCTGTGTACTGAATCATCAAGTATTTAACATATCAACTGTCAAAACAAAAAAATACAATTTAAAAGTAAATACAAAGTAAAAATGCAAAGTTTTCTATCTTTAAGAGGCTGTGTATGGACAATGAAGGATGGAGCAATGGTGGTACAAAATGGCAACAATCATTCAGTTAGAAGCATTAATAAAACCTTGAAGTATTAGTAAAATGTAAACAAAATTGCCAACAGAAACTGCAATTCCTTTTAAAGGAAAGGTAAAATTAAGAATCAAACTTGGCAACAACTTACAACAGCCAATGAACAAACTCCAAACTGGGCTGCTGCAGCAATGCTTTCATACATACAAGTCTGGATGAGAGGACTGGTCATAGGAGGTTGCTCAATAGAGTGCACGCTCAGAGTCCCGGCCGACCAATCGAGTTGTAAAGCGCTGCTTTTCTTTTTCAGCAATGCGTTGCAAGCAGGAGTCCCAAAAGCTGCTGTGGTAACATGACTTGTAGGTGACCCTGGTGTCCTTTGGTTAGGTTCTGTCTCATTATCATCTACTAAAATGGACTCCAAGTCCCGCCAGAAAGGGCCGTTCATTGGCATGCCCGTGTCAGATTGTGATTCTAATGGACGAGGACCTCTGCTACTCTCTGGGATAACTTGAGCTGAGGCATTTCCCTCAATTGATTCTGGTTGAAGAGCCTCATTGTCATCAAGTGACAGGAATAGTTGTTGATCGGCCGCTGAAGACACGGTCTGACTCGAGTTGGCATCCGAGTATGTACTTGAACCTGAGGACCGAGCTGGTTGATTTATCGGCTGGGGATCATACGGCATCTGATTCAGTTGTGACAAAGCCTCTAGAGTATCGGCCTCCATGCCGGGCAACAGAGGGGATTCTTGTGGTATCTCAGAGATGAATAGATACCCAGGTTGGTCTTCTCTTGATGATGAAGGGGTCGGCCCTTCCTCTTCTCTTCCCTCCCTCTCCTGACGTATCTGACTGGCTATCCTCTCCTGGGCAAGGAAGTCGGTGGACTGCTCTTCTGCATATGGATGGACAGTTGCACATGTGTCAGCCACATGGTCAACATCAGTGCCATCTGAAATAGCCTCATCTAGACAGTTAGCGGAGGGAGGTGGGTGTAAACATGCAGGGTTGGTTTTAGAGCGGGGAATGAGGAGGTTGATATTAGCACTGAGGGATTTAAGTTCTAGTGGACACTCAGACCAAAGAGTGACATCATTCAAAAACCTACCTAAATGAGTAAACAGATTCTTGGCAACTTGAAGCATTGACTGTGGACAAAATGGAAAAAGAAACAATAAAATTACCGGCGATTGATCATATCTTATCAAATCATATCATATCTTAAATTTAATAGCCATAGTACAAGAATTTGTAAAGAAAATAGCATCTTAGATTAAAGGAAAAGAATTAAGGCTCTCCTAAATGTTTACAGGTAGGGGTGTAGTTTACTACAGTACCTGTAAACTTTCTTCCAAGTACGCTTAGGGTGTCTTCTTCTCTTAAAGGACAATCAGAGGAGGTAAAGGTATATTATTAATCTGACAATATCAGAAACCATGGCATTATCAGCATAGATGAGAATTATCCTGGGGTTCTATAGAGCACAAAACATGCCCAGAATTTGTGACACATTATTAATTATAGAGAGTTTAAATTTAAAATATAATTCTACACATATTTGACATGTTTTGTACCAGCAATCTGGTTTCCTCCCTGTATCCCCATGTGACATGTTTTTTTACAGTATCCTAGCATGAGTTTAAACATTTGGGTATCAGTGGCATAACTAGAGGGGGGCAGGGGGGGGACGACAGCCCCCTCTCAAAAGCCTGGCCCCCCTGATTCCCCCCAAATGAAATATCAGTTGTTCAAAGCCACACACAAACACAAATTTTGCCCCCTCTCTCAATACATTTGCCCCCTTCAGCCCCCCAGATGGAAATGTCTAGTTACACCACTGATGGGTATCATGATGCTAATCAAATTTGCTGTATTTGCTTGTCCCCGTATCACTATCCACAACTCACAAGTCTGGTGGCGACACTGAACATGAGGGTGTATGAATTAACCCATCCTGCCCTATGCAATTTCAAAGGCACAAAACAATTACATGTATTTAGTATTTATTCTTGGAACCGTGTATACACAAAAGTTGTATCGTAATCAAATTAAATGAAAACCAAACATTTCCTTTCTATAGTATATGGATACCAAAACTATATAATGTTTAATATATATTTCATCATTGAGGACAAACACAACAATAATACAATTTTGTTAAATATTTGAAAAATAAATTAGTATTTTCAACTATTACTTTAACTAATACAAGTCTCATACTTAATTAACCAAAAGAACCTGTTCAACCTGTTCAGCCGACTACTAAAACCTATTTCAAGCATTACTGACTAGGTATCCTTTCATGCAGAAAAGAAATTTATTCAATATCTCAAGTCACCGCCTTAACATTTGGTAAAGTCTCTTAACAGCTCTCTGGGTACTTTTATGCAATGCTTGATTTCAATGCTTGATTACTTTAAAAAATGAAGACGAAAACTAAAAGAAAATCTAAAAGAAGCACTTCAGATATTGAAAGTCTTTCATTCAAAAACTGGTGAGGCATAACAATATTTTTTTTTTTTCTTCATTTTATCTTTAATGTTAGCACCCTTTTAAAAATGTTCAGAAAACAAACTTATACTGGTATTGTATGCCTTAATAATAGCTTGAGAAAGAAAGGATCTACAAAAAATAAACAAATTATGCTTCACTGATGCAAGCATACACTTACTGTTAAAATGCACTGCTTGCTATTACATTACCGGAAAAAGCAGCAATCATGATGGGTGGCACAAAGATTTGCCCATAAGGGGGCTAGCTTCTCCTACCAGCCCACTTTAATACAGTTATAGTTATTATGTTTCAAACAATCGATATGTGTTTGTACACAAACAATACTGCACAACCATCATTATTCTTAATGGACTACTATACTACAACAACTCGACATTTATTTGGTAATTAGGAAGATGGCCACATGCACTTCAACTCTGGGACTATTTGGCGCATAGCTACTTATTGCACAAGGCACGTACATGCAAATTGCCTACTGTTATGATGCATAAAACTACTGTCAAAAAGTTTCAGGTTTTTGGTAGTCTGTATAAATATAAGAAAATATAGTTGTCAAGGCCTGATACTTATTCAATACATTTCAATTGTTTAATTTTGACTTGACTGACTCAAAACTTTCGTTTTCCAACATAGGAATCAAGATATAATAACAAAGGAAAATGAAACACAAAATAATGGGTATTACAATTTTAGGAGTGATATGATTTTACAATGTTATCCTTGGTCTGCTACAAAAAATAAAACATTCCCCAAAAGGAGGGGGGCTAGAGCTACGGCACTACCTCTGATCCATAATCATACACTGCTTGTGCATGATTGATCGGTGCATGGTGGCTCAAGTGTGCTGTGCAGTGCATCATGAGACGTATTGCTGAATGAATCAGTTAGGGGGTGGGTCAGTTTCTTTGAATATATTTTGAGTTATGCATTCATAATAATGCCCCTAGAAAGGTATGCCAAGATTATTAGATTCCTTAACCAACCATTTTTAATAATGTTATTTTTTAATACCAAATTAGTTTTAAAAAAAAAGAAGTTATCATTGCTTGATATGCTTTTGGTCAGTTAATAAGTTGATATTTAATCATTTGGAACCACAGCAAATCCCTCCTGAAAACTGGAATTTAATTTTATTAGATAAAATGAAGAGAAAAAATTCTGTGTTTATATCAATTCCCAACAATGAGCACAATCATTTGGCTCCTATTTGATATATGTAATTTAATACTCTCTACCCTAAATATGTTATTCTTTGTTTCATTCATATTTCATTTGCCCAAACATCAATTTCAAATGGAGAATTAATTCATTTCCTTCTTCATCTGATGTAAAACCTTTAAATTAAAATTTCCTCGGGGTTTGCCAATTCAAGGTTTATAATAATCTATCCTCGCTACAATTAACAGCTAGACAAAAAATTTCAAAGTCTTAAAAACAAAACTTCTCTGTCTGAAGCGACTGTGCATAATAATGATGTGAAATAAAATCCCTTGTGGGTTTTTTATCAACTCTATAATTTTTCTGCAAGTTTCATTATATTGAGGGTGCGATGATTCAGATTGTGAATGATATATAATATGTCCGATCCCCAAAAGGCTTAGAAGAGCTCTCTTAAAACCCCCTCAAGACCATTACATCTCTAATCGGCTTACATTGAAAATGATGGAATCTCTCTTTCATCGAAAATGATGAATGTAGGTAGGTGGAGAAGAGATATTAACCTAAAGCTTTCATTGTGGGCGAAATTGAAGAACTTCTTGATCAATAGAAGTTGAGAAACGTGATGGTTAATGCATTAGTGTTTGAAAGATTGTGTCAAGTCTTTCCTGCCATAATTAATGTAGGATGATAGGGTCGATATCAAAACCTATATAACAGATGGCCTTATAAACAAATCCCTCTACGGTCCAGTTTGAGGCTGCAAAGGGAAAAAAAACGCAACAAATCAATGCCAGATGAAAGCAATGATGTCTTTAACATTGGCTTCAGTTTATTAGGCCTAATCAATAATTCAAAGAAACTATATAATCATTTTTCATAGTTCTATGAATAATAAGTATGTGTGGCATTCACAGAGTGACATATATTCACATGGTAATAGCTTTTCTTGTGTTTCATTATGGAACAAGCACCTACTGTAGTTGTTTCGTCATCATAAAGGATTACATATAAATCATTGTCAGTGTCAGTGGGGGGCGGGGGGTTCTCCATAGGAAACATAACTGCCTGCTCTCCCAACAACAGCTGCCACCACTCTAGAAACCTACCACCCCGCCTTTCACCAAGAAAAATCTGTTATAAATCTATTACGTTCTGGAGTTTTTAAATTTTCTGTGCATGTTCGCTAGCACTAGAAAAGCTTTTCTTTACAAGATACAAGGATATTCATATGTGCCAATTTTTATTAGTAAGCTAAACTGACTATACAAACTATGTACTGTGTAACCAAGTGGTCTTCTACAATCCCTCTTCTCTTTTATGCAATACATGTATTAAGTTGAATGTTCCAGGTTAGGATTATTTATCCCATTGAATTAATGTGAAGTTGTCAGTCTAGCCATTTATTGACACAGTTTCTGAAACTTACAAGAGGCGCAATGTTAGATTGAAGAAGAATATCATAATACTGTAGGCTAAAGTGAAACAAACTGCCCCAAAATAGTATCGGCTAATGTAAATCCCAACCACCAAAAAATTGGAAATTAGGCTAGATTTTCGTTTGCAGTCATTGGCATGACTCAAATGAATAGTTGTTGGTGGTTGTTCCATCTGTGTGAATTAGGCTTAGGCTTTTTTGTGATCTGTAGAAGGGGTTAGTGGTGACAGGAACCACTAATTATGGCTTATCACCATGCACTACCATATTCTTTTGGGTGTTTTTCAAACCCCATTTGTTTAACTCAGCTTGGCACCAAGTTTGTCATCAAACTCCCCTTCATGTCTTGTGACTGCCAATGTAGTATATTTATTATCCTACAACATCTGCAATGAAGGCAATTATGTGAGCGAAACGGATACTCCATTTAGACTGCATTTTAATAATCACAAGAAGTCTATTAGGGGTAATTTTAGTGGTTTTCCCATAGCAGAGCATTTTAGTCTACCCAATCACTCACTTGATAATTTACAGGGTTCTTACACTTATTTCACAATAAAATTCAAGCACTTTTCAAGGACCAAATTTATGTTTTTCAAGCATATTAAAACAAAGTCTTTAATAATCTTATGAGAAGGACGTAAAATGTCGGTCCCAAGAGCAGGAAATTTTGGTGGGAT
>JAODAF010127248.1:0-10505 GCA_027574765.1 Molpadia intermedia | reverse complement strand
ATATACCAATGTAGTTTTAATCACTAATTAACTAATTAACAATCAATAACCTAAATTCACTTTCTATTTTGCTTCCAGTCATCTGATTGGCTTATTTCTTTCTGGAATCCACCCTGATACAGCACTACAAAGGTGCTAACTGAGGGGTAACACCGAATAAGTGCTAGAATTTTAGCACCTGAGTTTTTTGCAAGTGTAGAACTAACACCAAGAGGTGTTGTTATTACTGCAGCACCAGAAACGTGCAACACAATTAGCACCTCGGTTTTTACAGTGTAGAAATTTTCTAAATAAGCACTAGCACTTCTCTTATTTGAACAAGAACAAAAAACTAATATTATAAGTGTACTAATACCTGTGCTCATAATTACCAATAAAGTTAAGTGATAGTGTTGAAACCGTGTTGATGTTGGCGATTTGATTCTAGTTAGGTAATCAATGAAGACTTAAGGTGATAACGATTACCATTTTTGAAACGCCCATGCCGGTGCAAGCCTCTGACTTGGAAGTTCCGCTGAATTAGGTATAATTGGAAGAAACCCCAGTTAATAACGTACGAAAGTGTCATACACAGCGACGGGCACGATCACCGCACTAGGGCTTGCAAAACGGAATACTCTTCCACCCTCACCCCCTAAGTTTGGATTTATTTAATGATCCGCCGTGTGCTTATCATTACTGGCTACGTATAAACAGATAACGTGACCAACTGACAATTTTAACACAATGATTTTTCGTGAGGTTGACGCACTATGCTACCCAAAAAGTACAGTTTCATCGTAAACTAACACCGTCATTCCATTTTCACGCACGACAGAGAAAGGTAAACGTCATACGTGTCTTCTTCAACACCTAGCTGAAATAATTTTATTTTATAGCTATCATAACCATTCTTGCGCAGATTACAAATACTCTTCAACACCACGGATGTGCTTAATATAACAATGTTTTTAGTTTGCATTTACTTTTATTTCATATATATATACAATTCACGAAAGGTATACAAAATGAAAATACCTTTAACTTAGCTTAGTTAATACATATTTATAGTTGATAAATATTAAAATTAGAAACATTGACACTTTCTCGAAATAATAAAATAACCCAATCTTTGACAAGCAGAGTTGTACCAGTCATACCCCATCTATTAACAATAAGTCAATAAGATTAAGGTCTAAAATCGTTTGAATCAAAGTCTCCTTCTCTTTCAAAGTCAAACAACAAACAATATTCTTTGCCTTTCTTTAAAATATTAAAATCAAATCAACACAGAAGAACTTACAATATTCTCTCAATTCCCTGCGAACTGTCAGAAGCAGTGTATACCATGGACAAACCTTGTTCATATTTAATGTGTATAACTATTACTCTTATAGTCCATATTTAACAATTTGAGTTGGTTATCTTGAACTGTTGAACGTACCAAATTGTGCTGATTGTAGATAGTTATTGTCGTTAAAGATCATGTAAACATTATGCTATAATGTGATTGCTTTTGACTTAATTAACCCAATTTGCCCAATTAACCCAATTACTGGATCGATGGTCGGCCGGAAATCTAGAATGGCCCTACAACACGACATCCATTTCAAGCTGCGCGTAAACATGTAAAATCGTGTGTGATACTAACGTCCGTCGACAAACACTGTCTGTATATATATATATATATAATTTTGAAAGGCATATGTTGGGAATCTGGAATGGTGAATAGCATAGTTAAAGTTATTCAATAATCAAAATCTCATTTATTGTAAAACATTGCAGCAACTAAATTTTAAGATACGATCTAAGTATCTAAAGTCATAAAGGAGATCCATTATGGTTATTCTTTTATATTTTGCATCACGCCAGTCTATTTATATTTAGTTATAAAGATATATTCAAAAATAGATAAGCGCGCGAACTAAAATAAGTCGACATGCATTACGGTACTCAGAGTACAATGCTGCCCCCAATTTTATCTACGTTCAAATTTGTGTATACACAATCTACAGATGTTCAAGTTAAGCTACGGTATTTGATGTTTATATTTTATCCTCTTTAGATGAATCGCTACTTCCAATGACGTTTTCGCCTCCGCTCTCACGTGGTTTGCAACTTTTCGGTCCGTCGGGCAATATATAAGTTCAATTGCTTCCGCAGCAGTGATCTCTTAAGCGCATTCCGCTACCTTAGATAAGATCACTCTGTGATAAAATTATTTTCATCAGTGGTCAACGAGTTTTTTTTATAGTATAGTTGGATTTATACATTTTCTTTGGAACAGATACTGTCGTCTGCGGATTGTAAAGAAGTCGTCTTGTGTGGTTCTGCCGGGGAGGTAAATCTTGTAAGTAAGTGGAAATTTCCTTGTACAAAGCATTCTTTAATAATTGTTCTACATTTGAAACTAGTTGCTGAACTTAGAAATAACTCGAATAGACGTTTTTTTAAATGCGTTTTTTGTGCTGTTTTAATTATTGAGGTGAGAATGCACATACAGTATATTTAACGTCGGTAGAGTAGTGAAACCTCTTAGCAAACTTAAGCAATTATTTCTTATTCAATTGACAGCTAATGAACGTTGCGCATAATTTAGCAAATTTAAGCGTGGTGTCACTAATAAAGAATGATCTATAGTTTGAACGTTGATTTGAAGAAAACACATAGACAGTTTAAGTACTATATATTCCCTTCGTAAATTCTCGAAAGAGTTAAGAACGTTTCCGATTTGTGAATTTATGGATTTTTAGCCTATAATCGTGTTAAGGCTATTAATAATTTGTCCCAATTGCTGCAAAATGGTAATACGACAATGGGGTTGTCTTTCATGAGTGATATATTTATTTCTGGGTAGTAAGAGGAAAGGAAATCATACAACCAGTTTTTTTTCTTCTCCGTGTAATAAATATCCACTTGTTTTAAAGTAATACTACGGTGCGTCTGTAACCATAACATCCGGTACATATTACCATTAGTTATTGTGTATATTACATATTACCATTAATTACAAATGGAAAGGCTTCCTATTCAAAACAAAACTATAAAAAGTGAGTGTTTTGTATAATACGTTAATATGTACTTACATACAGAGGCGCCTCGATTTATGAGAGACTTAAGAACAATTTGCTTATTGTAAGACGAAGTAAAATATCATTCATTGGTCAAATCTAGATATTACGTCGAAATAAAGGAAGGCACTGTGCGAACATTGTTTAAACATAAAAACACACAAGATTGGTGGGTAACTGATGGATATTAGAAGGTCAGTGTCAGGGCGTCAACCTAGAAATAAAGTTTAGTGTTAGAAGTATTCAGTGTGACGAAAATCAGTATTGACGTCAAGTGCTCTTAGGAAAGACGTTGGATACGATAATCGATTTGCAGTAAACAGTTCAAATGACCTTTGTTGACTGCTACGTCATACAGGATTTGATTGAGGTGTTTGTATATTTAACGGTAATTAAAGTACTGATATATTACGTTGATATTAAACGGCTGATTTTTATTTCATTTTATTTATTATAAAAGAAAAGGAATATGTCGGTAGTAGAGTAATGAATATCAATGGTGTTTTCAATTAGAGGTTGTGATACAATTGATGAATAACTAATGTACAATCTATTCAGCAGGGAATCAAAGACAGGTGTTGATATTATAGTGTTATCGGTAAGTTTGTTTAATGTTAACGCATCGAATGTTGCATCGAATAGCTGACCTTTAAGGTTATTACGCCATGCTAGAAAATCATGCATTCGAAATGGTTTATGTAAAATGCGTTTTTAGTTGTAACAATTGGATGCGGTAGTTAGTCGAGATGGTAAAACCTAATATCCAATTAAGATACACTCCTAAATTTAATTGAACTTTTTCTATTTAATAAACGAAATTGTTTACAGTATTTTTTATTATGAGATTTGAGGCACTGAGTATATTGAAGGAAATTTCAGGTACTTCTGTATCTGATGCAGTTGACAAAGATTATCCAATCGGCGAATTTTGTCAAACATAATAAAACACAGTTGATGTTCAAAGTTATACGTTTAATGAGTTTTCTTGATGAGTCTGACAAATTTTGTTTTAAAGGGTAGGATGAAGTGTCTGTGTGTTTCAACGAATATTAATGTAAAGTTGCGCTTATACGCATACACGACAGTGCACGTGAAATTTAGCTTAGACTGATTGCATCATCAGCTCCTCTTAGGAGCATATTGTTCTTCGAAGTGACCTTTTTTTTTTTAAATAGTAACAAATAAAAAATTAGCAAAATACACACGACGAGAAGTTTAGCTGATTTAGTTTTAATGGTGTTCATCATAGTCATTATGGATGTATATCTGACTAATTTCTTCTCAGTATAATATATAACTTTACAAATACATTTGAGAGCTTGCCAGATTCATTAAACAATATTACGTAATTCCGTGTTTCTTTATTAATATTTTTGCTGTCAGATTTATCAACATAAATTTTGTTTAACTGTATTTACTCATAAAAACGCAGTCAATAATATTTACTATTCCATTAGCATGTTTAAGCAATGTCACGTGCTGTCTTTCAATTGATGTTCATAGCATCAATATGATTGGTTATTTCTGGATATTGAATCATCAAATGCTCTAATTCAAGATGTTTGTCTTTCCACTTCGATATTTGCGACGTTTCTCAATCGACATATTAATGTATTCTAAATATATTCCCAAGGACGTACGAAAATGTGTGACCTTTTCCAAGAAGAACGTTGCCCTATATACACAATGATTGTCATATTTAATCCCCTAATTTTTCAAAAAATTAAAAACAAAGCACAATATGTTCATATTATAACGTGGCAACCGATGGCTTATATAAGTTTGTAGTTCCGATGCGTGTGTAACTTGCTTGCACGCACAATTCAACAACGATATAAAAACACAATATGTGCATATTACAACGTGGCAACCAAATACTTATATAACTTTGTAGTTCCGATATATGTGTGTAACTTGCTTGCACGCACAATTCAACAACGATATAAAAGCACAATATGTGCATATTATAACGTGGCAACCGAAGGCTTAAATATAACTTTGTAGTTCCGATATATGTGTGTAACTTGCTTGCACGCACAATTCAACAACGAAATAAAACACAATATGCGCATATTATAACGTGGCAACCGAATGTATATATATCTTTGTAGTTCCGATGTGAGTGCAACGTGTTTGCACGCAAAATTCAACAACGATATAAAAACACAACATGTGCATATTATAACGTGGCAACCGAATGTATATATATATATATATATCTTTGTCATTCCGATGTGAGTGCAACGTGTTTGCACGCAAAATTCAACAACGATATAAAAACACAATGTGTGCATATTATAACGTGGCAACCGAATGTATCTTTGTAGTTCCGATGTGAATGCAACGTGTTTGCACACAAAATTCAACAATGATATATTTTATCAATTTAAAAACTCAGGTTAATGCTCAAGTATTAGGTTTTGATACATATCGCATGAATATGTGTGGATTGGTACTAAAATACTTAGTACGTTCTTAAGAACAACTGTATGCCTGATTATCTTCATACGTGATATATATGATCATGTTGATTGATAACATATACAGGTAATTAGACATTCACGCTCATTAATAATTAGGATTTATTTATAGCAGTAAATGTAAAACTTAATATGTGAAAGGTAGATGCCCAAATGGCGGTCAAATGTGTTATATGGTTTGGATGCATATGGTACTTCAATCTCAACAAAGTCATGCGTGAGAAACTTATAAGAGAATGTATACTTTGCCATGTAATGTACAGACAAATATAATCTAAAACACTTATCTATTAAGCATCATAACCTCAATGCACAAGCAAGAAGATGCTTCAGAGTATTATAGTTGCGAAAAAGTTTCACAAAAGAAAGTTAAATTCACCAATTTTCAAATAATGTGTAGACTAAAATGAAATTTACCTATAGGAAGATAAGAATGGCAAACCCGAATATATATTTACCACCCCCTAGCTGTATATTTTTTTTCACGTGGAGTTTGTAGGATTCTTGTTTCGCTTTAAGATTAAACCTTAGCCAATAATATGTTAATTACTAGAATGACAGTGCTGAACAAATTGTTTTCATTACTGAAGGTAGAAAATACGAACGCAAATTATCAGTAATTATGATTGTTGATACTTCGAATTAACTATAATTTTAAATACACAAAAAAAGCTAACGTTAATCTAGAACGAATGTTCTTGGAGCCAACGACCTTCCTTCTCAATCAGGCTTAACCATCACGTCTCGGATCAGTAATCAGCGCGTTAGATAATAATGCTATTGTAAAATTAATATATAATGATTGTAACGTGCATCAATTGCCAGTGTATTGATTGAAATTAATATTCAAGGTCACGTGAAATAAAATCGTATTATTAAAACAATATCAAACTGTTAAGATAAGGATTAATTATTCTTCATCGACCCAAAACCAAAGAACGGAATTTAAAAGTAGAGGCTATCGCACGGGTAAAGTTATTTTCATTCACGTTTAACGTAAAAGTGAATGACGTCAGTATTTCAAAACCAGCTATATAGGTAATATAAACCTGATACCTATTTCATCAAATCGAATATAAAATTTTAATATAAATTATACCACCTGCCTGTCCTTGAAGTATTGGTTACATATCAATTGATGACTGATGTAATTATAAAAAAATGTTTGCTTTGTTTATTCACTCATCCATTCGTGTAGCATTGATTCTATGGGTAATATTTCAATAACTATTCATTGACTGGAGTAACATAGTCTTTGTAATTTTATGACAACATGTAATGTAGTCATTGATGTAGTATACAACATAAACAGTTGTCTTTACTTTTTTAGTATTTATTTTATATTTTAAGTGTTCTGACGCTGATTAGGTAAGCGTATAATAATCTGTCATCCTGCAAATCGAGCCAGCGCCAGCCTGAGATTGATTTTCAAATGTTGGGTTGCAAGCAACTCGTCCATACGACCGCTTGACAGTTACGTTGTATAAATCTATTTTGAAGATTCCTAAAACAATACGCAGATTGACATCACTGCAAAACGATGAAACAATTGTTGAATTCAGAACACGTTGAGCACTACTTGCAAACAGCCTTGCTGAACGAGTAGCACACATAGTAAATCGCATAGTTTCGAATGCTAACACATAATGGTTGTACCACGTTTTCACCTTTTCTGATATAGTGTCATATGTGGTTGTAAAGAAATATTACAATTTGAAATTAAGTCCTATCGGAGTCGATATGATCTCAATATTATCATCAAATGGTGCCTGGTGAGGCAGAACATAGCTAAGGTTTGTGTTTCTAAGTTCTATTTATGTAGATATGCTTAAAGATCCTATTATATAAACTATCCAGCTACTACAAAACATACTAATTGTCGACATTATTCTGAACAAGTGACTTTAATTAATCTAGCTAATATATATTATAAATAAACATTAATTTTCCAAACCTGTCAAATAGGTCCATATACTAATAAATGGGGTCAAGCAAAGGAACCTATGCATTCAACTTGGCATCTGTATGTGTGTGAGGATTGCCTTTTGTACGCGATAACTGTTAATAATGGATGTTTATCATATTTGGTGTATGGATGCCCCATAGTGTGTAAATGAACCATATTGTTTTTGGTGCTTATATCATGAATATTAATGAGGCCACGTGGCCAAAGATGAACATATTAAAATACCCATAACGTTGTAACCAAAAGTCAGACTTTGTTCATGCTTGCTTGGTATGAAGTTGTGGGCTGTTGATGTGTGGTAAATTCGATATTATGTATATTTTTGAAGAGGCGGAATTAAATTGTTAAAATCTTTAGCCAGCACGTGAAAATCTGGTCTCATTCAAGTTGGTGGCTAAATTAACGGCTTGGCGAATTGGACTACCGGTCTGCAATAAGCGATCGTTTCGCTGGATTTTTTATGAAATGTCTGATTTTTGTTGACGCACCTTTTGGTGAGTTTGTGCCGTTTAGAGGTTTCCATCCTGCCACCGTCCCATTTTTGGCCCACTGGGGGATTTTCGCTAGCCATGCTTTTTGCCGTCGGCCATTACCATTGCGTTGGCATGTTTCTACAGTTATGAGTACTAGCTTATATAGTAACGTTACTATTACTATAGCCTATTTATAATAGGGCCTGCCGTTGTACTAACAACGTATAGACAATCCGTGGTACGTTCTTAGGACACACCATATGACCATAATTTCAAAGTAGCTGTTGTTGCATAAGACCCATCGTCGCTCATCGTGGAAAGTTTAGATCGATGCAGCCATTTCTCATGGCTCTTTTAAGCGGAAGTTTAGAGTTCCTAGGGGCCTGCGTACACGTTTCAATTTAAATTAAATTTATTTTTGGTCGCGAGTGTCCTACCTTGTCAGTATATATTATGCATGGGTTCGGTTAGTGCTTCGAAAGCTTGTAGTTTGGGCGGAGGTTTTGTTATTCAGGTTTTCCCCCTATGTCCCTTCCTTTGGCTCCTGTCAGACCGTAATTCTCATATATGTAAGTTCGATCTCTTAGGCTTATGTAATTTCCGGCTAGATACCTGTTATATGTGTAGTTTATATACTGTGACCTTTATATGTAGCATAATGTGTACTCGCACACGACCAGACCAAGACATGCACTTTCAAGAGATTCGAACCCATACTGTACATAAATTGAACAAAACTTGAACCACACGAAATAGTGCTACTCTGGTTGTAAACAATGTCTCAAAAATGTTTTGCATAATCTTGCATATTAAACATAGTGACATCGGTTTTAGCTTTAAAAAGTGTCGTCAAACACGTTTTGTTTTAAATAAACAACAGTATACAAAATGTGCGGAATATTTTCAAATAACGTTTTCGGCACCAAAAGCACGGTTTACATTTTCTCTACAAATTAATGGCGACATATATGGGTCTGACCCGGTTGACGTCATGCTATATATAACTTGTCGAAAATAGACTAGCCAGTCTACGTAGCCTACCACACATGTATATAACACTACATGCCTACTGAATGTCCTCCTATTTTGCTTTCGTTTATGATGAAGAAGTAAAATTGTGTTGCCTTCATGATAGTGATATATAATTGAAGTACTGTTGGTGATTTTAGTGGACCAATTGATGCCAGCAAAATAGTCGAATGTTTAGTACTCTTTTTTTTTTATCTGTAGTCGGATTCCGAAACTGCAAACGACGGTTAAGTACAAGAACCATTTTTGACATTTGCATTACACCGTGTAACAATTTCGCCTGTGATATTAATATATAGGCCTACTTTTCATCATCTGTTTCAATATTTTCAATGCTTTCAGTGAATGGTCTCAATCGCAATCATGGAATAGTAATAGACAAACCCTAACCTGGGGATTTGTGAGGCCGTTCCCGTTCTACTTTTGCAAGAAGATCATTTTAGTCAATGAGTGTAATTTGAAAGTTTCTTTAGGACAAACTAAAGGAATATTATGTAATTAACTTAGTTGCATACATCACCTTCATTTCATAGAAGTGCGTTCACCAGTCACGTGATCTGCACAACGTCATTATTATTGCACATTTGTTTAATTTTTATCATGGTGTTACACTGTATTACTTTCAAGATCAATTTTCACAAACTCGTCGCCTTAAGGAGTTTTAATTTCATTTTAATTAAGTCATTTCACTTCAATATATATTAATGGTGACGTTTTGATAGATGCATTTACAATCAACCAACGGTCACACACATATTTTTGTAACATAAGCCTATGTCATACACGTGACCAAGGGCGTAGATCCAGGGACAGGACATATTTAAACGACGCGATAAGAGAGAGGTGTTTTAAACTAATATGATATCGACCACAAAAGGTCGAGAGATTCCTAAGTTTCATCTAGGACCTACAACCAGAATTTGACAATTTCTCGTGTGGTGACATGCGAACTCTGCATTGCCTTCAGGGCCGCATTGAACGGGGCGGTGTGGGATGCCACTCCCCCCCCCCCCCAAAAAAAAAAAAAAAATAATAATAATAATAATAATAATAATAATAATAATAATTCCAACCGCCAACATTTACATATAAATGTCATTGAGCTTCGCGCGCAGTTTCTCTTTATTTGTTTCTCAAGTTCCATTTAAACTAAACTATTAAACTGTCATGTAGCCGGGGCGAGTGGGGCGAGATACTAACCCCAAATTCCCGAACAAATTCCAGTTCGCTTTGTGCGCTACTTCTCGTCTCTTTTTAAGTTTCAAGTTAGTGTAGCTTAATTGCAACATTGTAATATTAAATTTCCTCATATAGTGGGAGGCAGGGGTTGGGAGGGGGTTCATGTATACTATGGCCCCATACTCACTCATAGTAACCACCAATACCCAATACATTTATGTGCGCCTATCGCGCATCATCTCGGTTCTCGTCTCGGGTCTTAATAGGTATAATGATTAACTTCGACATTATCCAGTATGAAGATATTACTCATTGTCTATACCATAAT
>JAODAF010127026.1:0-10508 GCA_027574765.1 Molpadia intermedia | reverse complement strand
TGATGAGGATAGGTGATCGGGGTTCAGGAAGTCTTGTTGGCACATTTCCCAAGACACCGGTGATTTTCTCAGTGGCTCTTTTTTTTTCGCGCTTGGGTCTTGGGGGGTTTGAACCCCCGGAACCCCCCCCCCCCCCCCCCGTTGCTACGCGCCTGTTCTAACTTAATGTATCATTGAAACATTAATATCAGTTTCTGGCTGTGTACTGACATACACTGTAGAAGAAATATCGCATGAATGGAACAACTTCAAAAGTGCCAAGGGTACAGAGCCAGCCACGGGACAATGGACAGACAGATCCAATTGCAATAATACTCTCTCCTTGCGACAAGTACTCAGCAAATGTGATAAATATAATATAATTTAATATGATATAATACAACGGTCTTACTATAGCCGAATATGACATTAAAAAAAACCTATCCGATATAATGATCTACAATTCTAAGCTTTATTTGATATATAATTGTGATGGTTAGGTTTCCATTAGTAAATTATGAATGAATTGATTTTTGGAAGATCTTACTGTGCCTTCTATGGTTTAAATTGCCATATGGGACATTATTAAAGCCCCCAAATCTGATATCGGGGAAGGAACATTCTATGAAGCAGACCTCTGGATGTTGTTTGGGTGGGGGGGGTTCATCCAAACACCCTTTGCCTGTTATCCCTCTTTAACTTGAGAAACATGGAATAATAATCAGAGGAATTATTACTTCTCATCTTTTTTGGGTTGTTTGTTTTTTCACAGTACTAGCATTAATGCAAGGGTATTCAACCCAAGTCCTAGGAGCTGGCAGCTGAGTGGAGGAATTGAAGACGTCTGTTCTGTTCCACGGGTTCAGATACACTCTCCAGCATTAACAAGGCGTGGTAGCCTTATATCCTTAGGAGAGAAGAGAGGCAAGACTGTCACGTACCCTTTGTCAAGGCATCCCCTGGAGAACAGAAAAGAAATTTTCATTCAGACTAAGACGATAGCTGCTAAGGCGGCTAGGAGGAAAACCAGACATTATGATCGAAGACAAACATTTGATAAAACTCCGGCATCATTGCACTCTTTGCAAGATCTGGAAGAAGTTGACGAATCTTCTAGTATTTCAAATTTAGAACGGTTAAACAGTCGGAACTCTCCAGGTGATTTAGATGGATCTGAAACTTTCTTGAAACTGTCTAGACTGTCAAATCAAGAACGATCTAATAGCCACAACTCTCACGGTGATTCGGATGAGCCTTATAATGAGAAAGAAAAAAGATCGGAAAGCGTGGATAAAAGGGTTAATTACAGGGGCGGCATCAAGAAGATGCACACTACCAATCAACAAGTGATGCAGCAGAAACTGAGAAGGAAGGGATACGAAACAAATGAACAGGTAAATAAATCTTGGACCATGATCAATTCCACTTTTCAAACTTCAGTTTTTGGTTCCTTGCTGAAAGCAAAGGAACCTACATGTATGTATTCAACTTGGCGTGTGTGTGTGTGTGTGTATGTGACGCTTTGTATTGTATATACACAATAACTCATGGGAATGATGGATTATTATCATACTTAGTGGGTGGATGCCCCATAGGGAGTAGATGAAACCTATTGTTTTTGGTGCTCATGTCATGAATATTAATGAGGTTACTGGGTCAAACATCAAAATCTTAAAATGCCAATAACCCTGCAATTGCAAGTCACAATTTATTCAAAATTGGGAATGATGGTTTGATATCATGCATATTGATGAGGGGCGGGGCTTTACACGGTATTGATAAAAATAGCATGTATACATGATAACTCTACAATAGAATGATAGATGATTGCCATACGTAGTGGATGGATACCCCATATGGAGTAGATGAACCCTATTGTTGTTGGTGATAAATAAACATTAGGCCTAATGAGGTCACAGGGTAAAAGTTAAATTGTATCCAAATTTGTAACAATGTTAAGATTGCTTATAATGTACCCAATACCTCAACATATTAGAAATGATGCACAGCAATTTAAATTTCCAAATTATTCAGCAAGGAACCACATAGTCATCATGATTCTTGTTTTTCCTAAATTTCAATTCCATTATAAATTACCAGTGGCAGCGGTACAGCCAGAAGGAGAAGATGCAGGAGTCCACTGGCCTCCACTATTAAATACAAGTGCCATCCATGCATGTGCCCCCCCCCCCCCTTTTTTACCCCCAACCATAATACAAACCAAACTATAGCCAATTTATTTCTCATTTTTGTATGGATGATGTTTTCAATAATTGTTCAAGAATTTGGAATAATTGAAGAAAGTTGTTCCAAGCAGACAGAGTCAATATAGTCAACAATCTTGGTATTATAGGCTGGTCATAGACATTACATGAATACTGTTAAATGAATACTAAATAAATTTGGGCATAACATTCTTGAAGTGTCCAGGGCATCATTACTGTGTGACCTTTATTAGTTGGTGTGCATATTCATGTAATTTGATTTTTTATCTCATTAACCTAATGTTGTATTTCAATGCAATATACTATACTACTGTGTTTATTAAACACACCATGGGACTGTATATGCTGCTATTCAGTTTTAATATATAGATTGTATTTTGACAGGTTATCCAATTTGGTCAGTTTAGAAATTCTCTTCAAAAATGTATAAATAAAATATTTGTAACAATCACTTTCCATTTGGTAGCCTTATGAATATGCTTAATATCCAATCCTAAGAAATACAACTTATAATAACTTATTAAAAGTGATAAATTTCGACCAAGGTTTCAGGTTGTTGACTTCTTAAGACCTAAGTAGTGTATTGTGATTTTTGCAAATGTTTCAAGGACGTGGATAAGTCCTGATATATATGTTTCAATTAGCCATAATTGTTCTACAAGTTTACAAATTCTTGAATTACTAGGAAATGGATATTTTTGATAAGTTTGTTTGCAAAATGTGGGGGATACAAAACATTTGCAAAATAGACTTATTACATATGATGTGTATTTGATCATTTTATTGAGAAATGTTTCAAAATCATGTTTCAGCAAATTGTTGAAATGAAGAGATCGAAAGCAGTTCACAAATTTACTGCATTTTACAAACAAAATATCTTGAAAATGGAGATTATGATGTGTGTATAATTTATCTTTTATAGCAGTCATCTGATTGACAAGATGAATTTAATGAATTAATTCATCACTTTTAGCAAATTGTTGAATTGAAGGGATAGTATGCAGCACACAAATTTTCAAAGCAATATATCTTGACAATTGGACATTTCATATATGAAAAATATGATGGACACAACCCAGGCCTTTAGCCATTGATGCGTTTCGTCATCTTTGAGATGGCTAAAATTACATGAGATGCCTTTGGAGACGGCAGCAAACCAAAAAAAAAAAAATTAAAAAAATATTTTAAAAAATTGAAAAAAGGGGGAAGGTTTTGGGGCATTAGGTACACTAAATAAATATGGCTTGGCCTTGCCCCCTGGACCCCCACCAGGGGCCCTA
Source organism: Molpadia intermedia (assembly GCA_027574765.1). Lineage (NCBI taxonomy): Eukaryota > Metazoa > Echinodermata > Holothuroidea > Molpadida > Molpadiidae > Molpadia > Molpadia intermedia. The sequence continues at coordinate 7,024 of JAODAF010127026.1, read as the reverse complement.
AGGTGGCCCCTGGACATCACCCTTAAACAATTGTTGTTATGTGCTCGCGTTGGTGCATTAAGGACAAGTGGCTGGAAAGTAAATATTTATTCAGTAACAACTAACAAGTGAGACTCCCAAATACAAATACTGGCTAAACCCTATTTCCATTCATTATTTTATAATGTTTTTGACAGAGAATCACTATTATTGCAAATTTGCAAATTCCTGTGTGCAATAGGGTAGCACATCTAACACTACAGTGTTAATTAAAAAGCAATGCCAAATGTATTACAATCAAGGAGTAGTCATCCATAATGGCAATTCACTGCTATAAATTTTATCATTAACTTGTCAAAATCAAAGACATGGATAGATGATACTTTATCCACGGTAGGGAAGGTAGAACCGCCTGAGGACAAAGTTGTCTTCAAAGAAGCAACCAATCGAATGCTCAGTAAGTCATATTTAAAACTGATATGCGATATAACATTTGCATCTAGCAGAATTGCTCTGTACAATTGGAACTAACTTATTCCCTTTCATTACATTTGCACCCATTGTATTTAATTTGATATTCATGATTAACTTATATTCTCTTTCCAGGGTTATGTGGACAACAATTCCCCTTCCACTTCAAAGGAAGGTATCTCTGATGACCTATGGTCAATTGATAAGAAGAAGGCAAAGAAGAAAAAGAAGAAAAGTAACAAGAGTCCACCCTTGCTGAAAAGGGCAGACCTTTCCCCCATTCCCCCTGGAATTAATATCAAAACACCAGATCTCTCGCCAATATCTGTAAACTTTAAGATAAAGAAGAAACCTCATATGAAGAAGAACCTTCTGAGTAATAAAAGTAAGCAAAAGGGTCCCTTGGGAAAAAAAGGGAAGTTAAAGGGGCTCCCTGGAATGAAACACTCTGCTTATGCCAAGAAAGTAAAGAACTTTTCTTCTAAGAAATCAGAAAATAAGAGTATGCATTCTTCTGAATCTTCTAAGAAATGTTCTGCTTCTTCAACAAGTGATAAAGTTAAGTCATCAGTTTCTGTGAAGGGAAAGTCAGTGTTAGGGAAAGACAAACAGTCATTAGTTTTAGAGAAGGACAAACTTGTAGTCAAAGATGAAGGCATGGTAGTTAATACAACGAAAGAAAAAGATGTGAAACCTCGTGTGGTAGTGTTTGAGAATCGTATAAAGCAGTTTCAACATGGTGTCATACCAATATATGACTATGATAATCCACACGCTTATTTCCGAAGGTCTCTTGTAACAGCGAAAGGGAATCTTCCTCCTTTACCACTACAGCGCCTAATCCAGTTGGCATATCCTGTTGGTGGCGCCCTCAAACACATTTCAGCTTTGAGTTTGCGGAGAGCTTTGCTAGGTACATCACATGCATTCCAGACAAAGAAAAGTAGTTCAAAGTCAAATAAAGTGTCCAGATCCTCTTTTCATAGATTGAGTATGAAGAAAAGGGCTAAGTTGGATGAGTTCCAGAGACAACCAGCCAGTGAAGTGTTTGTGCGACCTACTCGAGCAATGGCAAATAGCGAGCAGTTGTTAAAAGAAGCCCTGGAAGATGGTGCAAAGAACGTTCTGTATTCAATACTAGAAGGCACTAGCGATGTTGATATATACACCTACCTCAAACATTACAAGAAACAAGGATCACAAGACCAAGGCAGTGAATGGACCAATCTCAAAGATCAGTGTAAGGAAAACAATGATTATCAAGGGGAATCTACTCTTCAATCATCTCCGGATCAGGCAGCATTTCGAGAAACAAATACTATACAGCCAGAGACGTATCAAGCAAATAACAATTGGGAAATGATTGTGTCTAAAGATGACTTGGTTATTGATTTGACTCAAGACGATGATGATTCTGTGATCATCAATGAATCTGGCATTGATGATATACTCTGTGATGGAAATTCCAATTTTTCTGTAGCAATGGAAACAGCATTAGCTGGTGAAAGCGACAAGAAGTCAACTTCAGACATAATATTAAAGAAAGGAATGGAAATGGGTCCTCTCATTGTTAGTGAACAAAAGGAGACGGCAATGGAAGCAAGTGCTGCACAAGAAGCAAGCCCACATTCAGAGAGCCAAGTAGACAATTATCTAGAGTCAGATATGTTTATAATTGACTTGTTAGAGGAAAGTGAGGGAGAGATGGGTGAAACTACTGATGTCACAAATGGAATGCAGTTATATTCTTCAACAGAGAATATATCAAACATCCCAGTAGTGAATGAGAAAAGAGTGAGGAAAACAAATTTAGTAAAACTTACAAATTCTGGACAAGAAACAAGAAATACTGGTTTAACTACTCCTGTGAGCATTGGTCGCAAAGTTAAAGATTCTCCGAAAACTCGTTCTTCAACAGAGTTTGTATCGAATGTACAGGCCATGGATGAGAAAGAAACAAAACGAGCAACCTCATCACATCTTGCAAAATCACCACTAGTTTATAAGGGAACATTGAGCCCAACTACTCCTCTAAAGAATGGCCCAACCGGCCGAATAAGTTCTCCAAGACGTTCTTCAACAGACAGGCTGAAGGCAGCTAAGCAGGACATAAGTGTCAAAGTTTCATCTAAGAGTAAAATGATCATAGAAACTTCAGAAGATGTACAATTGACAGAAACCAAAGAGTCAAAGAATATGGATATCACAACAGCTGCAACACCTTCAAAAGCTAGATCTTCCACTAGGCTTCAAGGATCGACTGAAGCATCAGTTACTTCTACAGTTGATCGAAAATCTGCGGATGTACGATGTGTACATTGTGTCACTGGTAAACCACTTGATTCAGTTATGACTACTACGAAAGGTATTGGGTGTTCCCATAGGTTGCAAGAAGGCATCAAAGCATCATTTGATTTGCCAGCTAAAGATCATAATTTTCCTGAGAAAAAGAAAAGTACACCCACTAGGAAATCACCAAGAAAACACTCTACTTCTACAAGCAAAGTACCGTCAAATTATAAACCTCAGGAAGGTGTCGGTTCTTTCTCTTCCATGTTAAGGTCTATTCTCACAAATGTTGAGGTTGTTTCAAAGAATTCGGAATTGAAGTTATCACCAAGTGCTCAGGGAGTTGAGTCAGAGGAAATCTCTGTAAGTAAGTTTCCTGATAAGAAAATTTGTGAACCACCATCTCTCTCGGGCAAGATAAGTAGCCAGAAGTCAAATAGGAAGAAAGATTGTGATCCTAATTTATTTGGGTGCAAGTTGGTTAATAAAAAGTCATTGCAGCATGATGCTTTGTCTAACGAGAAGCTTAGTATTCATAAGGAAAGCAGAGAATCGTCTGATCCAATGGTTGTTAATTTGAACAGTGCATGTGATGATGGAGTAACAGAGAAACATAATATATCAGCAACTAGTAGTGAAGATATTACCTTACTTGGTGTTTATAAGAGGGAAAATGTATTAGTTGGAAAAGAGGTGCTAGCAAGAGCAGCTCAAATCAGAGCTACACAATTTAAAAAGGCAAAGAAAAACAAGAATGTAAGATGTGCCGATAAAGGAAAGGACGGAAAGAAAACGAGGAGAATATCAATGGGCAAACGGTCACAACATGCAAACTTGTCTGTAAAGAAAACGAGTCCAAGTGAAAATGTTAGAGTCAAGAAAACTATTGTTGACTATTTTAATGTAACATGCAAAGGGAGTAAGTCAGTAACATTTGACCAATCTCAGACAAATGGTGATGGATCTTCCACACAAATATCAAAAGGAAAGAGAGACTGTTCTAATCAACAGAATGAGAGGGCAGAAATCATTGCTGGTGAAAAGAAAAAAGCTGAGCCTTCACAGCGGAATGTAGAATCTCTTAGGAACCAATCAAATCCTGAAGGTAAAACTGTAATAATACGATCAAAGGCTGATGGTGATCATTTGAAAACTAATGAAGATGAAAAGACAAATTTGTCTATTGTCTCATCTCCAAGCTCTCCTAACAATGAGCACACTAAAAGCATTAACATGCACTCAGTGAAAAAATATTCAAATGCTAAAAGGGCAGTTGATAAGAAAAGTGGTGTGACCAAAATATTATTGAGACAAAACAACTGTAATAAAACCTATCATCCAGATACAGAAAAGATTCCTGGTACTCCACCACCACCCCAGAAGAAAAAGAACGCAACAAATGAAGTATCGGCTCTATATTCATGGCCGCTTGCAGAAAGAAAGAATAAACATGCTGCAAGCAAGAAAGATAAAAGTAAGAAAAGGCTAAGATCAAATTTGTTCTCTAATAGCAAACATGAAACCAGCAAAGGCCTAATTCTATCAGGACTGCAGTCAAGTGAAATGAATGACCAGTCTGAAGGGGGAAGTGCCAATGAAAGTCCGGTCAATAAATATGGAAGCAAATCAAAGAAGAAAAAGAATGCAACAAATGAAGTATCGGCTCTATATTCATGGCCGCTTGCAGAAAGAAAGAATAAACATGCTGCGAGCAAGAAAGTTAAAAGTAAGAAAAGGCTAAGATCAAATTTGTTCTCTACTAGCAAACATGAAACCAGCAAAGGCCTAATTTTATCAGGACTGCAGTCAAGTGAAATGAATGACCAGTCTGAAGGGGGAAGTGCCAATGAAAGTCCAGTCAATAAATGTGGAAGCAAATCAAAATTAACAAAGGGCAGGCACTCTTTGAAAAGGAAGTTTTCAAAAGTGAGCTGCCTAGACCGAACAGAAGAATCATCCGTGTCACTTACCAATGAAAAAAAAAATTCAGTACTTGAAAGTCCATCGAGTGGTACAAGAAACTCCAAAGAGGATGGAGCAAATACAAGAAGGTCAAAACGACTGAAAAAAGAAGAAGGAAAATCTCTAAATTCTGTCTATGATTTTGCAGATTCAGACAATATATTTTCGAAGGGTGGCCCTTCAAATGGTAGCACTTTAAAGGTATCAGATGCTAACCAGCCAAATCTAAATTCAAAACGGTATCTACTTGCAACCATGAACTTCTACAAAAAATCTACGGGAACACCTCCAAGGAGAATACTTCTAAAGCAACCATTATCACTCTGTAAACTATTTGATCCTGCTTTGGCATCGGAAGACGACAACGTCGACAAAAGAAAATGCCAAAGTGTTGTTATTTTGTCTCCTTCGAGGGCCCCAAAGGTTTTCAAACGACAACTCTTTACTCAGTGAAATTAAGCCGTATGAGTATGGTCAATATTGACATAAACCTAAAGAAAAGGTATTTGAATTAATGCTATTACAGTATATTATATTCTACTATGCTGAGATGGTGCAAGATATAATGGCTTGAACAAATTTGGTTTATTCTGTCAATAATTCAGGATTAAAAATTACCTTTTTTTTTACTTTATCACTGACCAGTGGTTATAAATCCTGGTTGTCCATCAAACTCATTGGTTGTCTCAGAAAATAATATATACAGGGGTACTGTACTTATATCGCTGATGATTATGAATTTAACTGGAGTTTTGTCACAGTAAGAATTGTATCCGAAATGAAGATAACGAATGAGTTTTTTATATTTTTTTGCTCAGCGAAAGTCATAGCTTGAATTCTCGATGTTAAACATCATTTATTATGTGATACTATGCCATAACGCTTTCTATTTCCAATGGCACTCACGGCAGCTTAAACAAAGTAGGCTAGTTACGTGCTACCACCTGGAAGGGTGCTTCATGTGGCATGCAGCCAACCTTGTCAGTCTTCTGTTTGCCAAATTGACATGGCACTACCTTGTATCAGAGAACGTATATAAAACATTGGATCCCAGCCTATTTATATTTGTAGTAAATTAACCACATTTTCCTGCCTCAAAATAGCATTAAAACCAGACTATTATTTAAGGGTTCTGGTCAGTATTGTAATTCTGTTGAAATTTAAATGTAGTACAACTATATGTATACAAGAATTCTGATTATTAAATCAATTAAATAGTAAATAATGAATAACACAGATTAAAAATCTTGTAAGCTTGTTAGTGCAAAACCCTTCTTATTATAAATTATTTGTTTTTCAATTTCAGGTGGCAAGATTTATTGCTAGGGGCTACGTCTATTATATTTCTAGCTCTCCTTAGGGTAAGTGACATGCTGTCAGCTATATCTGTCTTTGTTACCAGGTATTAGCCTGTATGCTCTTTTATATATTTGTTAAGGATAACATGTTTCCCTGGTTAGGTAGCCTGCTCACACCTTTTATTGGTTCTGATGTCGGCATCTGTTATAGGCCTCATGCATATTAATGAGTGGGCGGGACCTAATCTTAAAATCCCATTAACAATTTGCAACCAATTCAAAGGTCCTATATATATTATCTTCATACTTGGTATGGTGATATCAGTTGCTTCAATCTCATTAATATTCATGAATGGTGGGGCTAGACTTCTATTGCAGTAAAAAGCTGATAAACAAGAATGACAAGATTGTATCATACTTGATATATGTCAGCCATAATGAATATATGATCACAATATTTTTTATGTGCATGTCATGAATATTAATGAATGGGTGGGCCTAACTTAAATTCTCCATTAACATCTCATAGCATCGGAACCAGTACTGCATTCTGGTTTCTCTCTGATCAAAGAAACCATCTCTCTGAACAGCTAAACCATTGTACCCTTAGCCCATGCACACATCTTGTGTTTGTTAAGGAGCAAAGTCAGTCTTAACATTATTGAAAGTGTGCTCACTGAGGCATGTAATATGGAAAATATATGTGTTCACCATGGCCATAACTGTTAAATTTTTAAATCAGTCTTGAGGAATTTGAAGACATTTGGAGCTTATTGAATACATGATTTTTCTTGATGACAAGGTTCTGTGATATTTAGTTAATTGAAAATGTGCATACTAAGGCACTGTAGTCATAACTCTTTTAAAATCAGCCTTGAAGAGAAATTTGAAGACATTTTAAACTTTCAGCAATACGCAGAATATGTTAAAGGAGAACTGACCGCTGATATTTTGAAGATAGATATTGTAGAGCAATCAAATACAAGTATTTTACCGAAAACCGCATTCAAAAATCTTCTTTAGTT
>JAODAF010126915.1:0-10508 GCA_027574765.1 Molpadia intermedia | reverse complement strand
TTTCAGGCCTTTTATTATGTATTCATGTTATCTCTTGTGGGTATAGTATGCTTAATTGCATGGAATGTAAATTGGGGTTCAAACTTAATTCCCCATGGTTTTGAAGCATATAGTAGAAGTCGGTTCTAGTATGGGGTGCCGTCCTACTTCTGGTATGAGTCGTAGGTCAACTGATGCCAAAGTGATAAACGTATCAGCATTGTGCAAACGTTTTTCTAGTTTTAATATTTTCTTAGCACCCAGTTCTAGTTTCATGGAATCCATAAAGTTGGGGTTTTAGTTTTATATTCATGTGCCAAAGTGATAAACATTTCCACAATGCTGATGCATTGTGGAAATGTTTTTCTGTTTGAAATTTTAAAATATTTTCTTTGCACTCAGTTCTAGTTTCATGGTATCCATAAAGCTGGGGTTTTAGTTTTATATTCATGTGTCTTCCTCCATGAACTGGCTAATTGAATGAAATGGAAATTCAGTGAAAAATTATTGATGATGTTAGTCTGTTAGTTATAGTATATGTAATTTTTGAAACATTTGTGTTAAGACCACCTATAAATGTGTATAACAATTGGTCACAAGTAAAAAAAAGATATGTTTTTGTTAAAATTTTAGGGATTTATTGGCAGGTTGATATTCACTTAACAGTAGATTATATTTATACCTGTAATACGAGAAGTACATGTAAGTTTGGTTATGTATAATAAACACGCCACTGACATCGATGGTGGGAGCCAATATTCCCACCTTCAAATATACCTGAATTTGTCACTTTTACTTTTCCTGTAATTGAGTACATGGTTCAGAATTTATTTTAAATTGACCCCCCTCCCAATGGTTGAACCTTTAAAAATATTGTAGGCCCCCTTTCCTTGGGATTGAATTTTCCACCACTACTTGGGGGGGGGATTTTAATGTCTTGAAGATAATCATGATATCGTGGACCATATTGTGGGAGTCTATGGATTTATCGTTTAGCTTAATATTATATACATGTCAGGTGTTTTGGAGCATTGCATAGTCTTAAAGGAGAAGAAGGCTCCCTCTAAAGTCCACGGATCGTGATTTACAGGTAGGTGGGGGGGTACAGCAATACGAAACTTGTAACTTTTAAACTTCCTTCGCAGGGAGTTCGAGAGATTCTTGTTTCTCTTATTAGAGTTTATGGCAATATTTTGTCCTTAACATGTATGATAGAATTGTGTCATTGTTATAGTTTATTTCATTATTTTGATGATTTGGCATAAAAGCATGGCCGGTTTAGGGGTTTGATGAACATATTTCTTGAATCCTACAATAAGAGAAAATAAAATCTGAACCAACCATCAGGGTTGGTAACACTACACATAGCCTCAAAGGATGGGGGGGGGGGGGGTTACTACATACACGTACATGCGAAAATATAGAAACAAATCCATCATAGTACAGCCCATCTATTGCACAAAATGTTCCTTATTAAACCATTAGTTTGAGAAAAGTGACAGCTCCATTACAAAACATATCTAAACATGTAGAAAATCGTAGTTTTATTTTTAACTAAAAATTTCTCGATTGGTGGCAAAAAGTGACTCAAATAATTTATACATCTTCCTAACCTAACATGTACTTTGTATACAGTGAACATGAAAATAAAAACTGCTCAAGCCATGAAAAAAGTGATTCTCTTTGTTCAAAAAGCATTTTACTCGACTAAACTCTTTTCACATTAAATATGTTTCTCTGCAAATTTCTGATATGATGAACTCTTTCCTGTTCAGCTACTGCAGAACACTGCGTCCATTCTGGCCGCATTTACATTTGGCCGAGTAATGTTGGCCTAGACTGTACATGAAATACACTACTTAACGAAAAAATGTTGATAATATGATTCTCGTATATCTCTCATGATTCTCTTCAGATATTACTGGGTTGTATAAAGGCCATCACAGACAAATTTTGCTATATTAACCCTTAAAGTACCGCTCTATATCAACAGTGCAACACGTCTTTACTTGTTGATGCGGAGCTCATCACTGTGCTGCTTACTGGCTTTTTCGAGCATGTACCCGTGTTGCCAGAGTCGCCCTCAGTCGCCCTGTGACGACCCGGGGTCGAATACAACCCCATTGGTAGTTGAAGGGTTAAGGGTTGATATTGATCACAATTTTATTGCCTTTAACAAATATGGACACAAACCCTTGCTGCATAATGGCCAGCATTTGGTCAAATTTCTGTCAAAAGTTCTGAGTTATATTGTCCAATTTAGTCAAGACTGGATATGATATAGCACTATTTTGTAGGATTCTTGTATTTTGTTCTTATAGAGCTATTCAGTAAAGCTGAGTTTCTAATATGGCTGTATAATGGCCATCACTAGGAAATCTGGCCAATCAGGCATTGTTCAAAATTATTTGCTTGGCTGAGAGCCTACTGTATGCTAAGAGGGGGTGCATGATATTGTTTTTATAATTGACTGTCTATGGTTTTCAATCGTTTGACCAAATTCATTTATCGTTGGCTGAATGTATTATTGGCCGATTTGACCAAGACTGTACATTGTGCATAACTTTCTCATATTTTGTTTATCCGTAGTTATTGCAAAAGAGGGTGGTTGGATAATTTGGCTGTATGACGGGCCATCACTGGGAAATCTGGCCATACAGTACGAAAGGTGCCATTGGTCAAACTGTTGGCCTAATACTAGCCATGCATGAGGGTGCATAACTATTGCAAGACACTGATGCTAATTATACAATGGCAAGACTATACATTTTACAAGATATGTTATTGGACCAGGGGGGTGGGGTGGGGTGATAGTGGTCAAACCTGGCCATGAGATTGCATGGCATACAGTTTTAATAAAATATTATTTCAAGTTTATATTCTCCATGAAACCATAAAATGTACTTTAGAATATATTTCCCCAAAATATGGTGATCCTGTCATGTAATAAGAAACCTGTGAACACAACCGTGGACCGACACCAGACATCTGTGAACACAATTGTGGAATGAGCTATTTCCTTGGAAAGTTGCTGGAAATGTTTTACAAATAATTAAAAAATAAATAAATCATGGACCAACATTTCGGTGGACTGAGTCATGGACAATTTCCTTGGATACAACGTTTAGTGTCAGATATTTGTAAATATTATAATTTCGTGATGAAACCGTTTCTATTGGGCATTCTTATGCGGCAGTACACCCCAAAATGTGTTTGCATATATGCATAGCTACATACCGATATACCTCTGTACAGATGAGAATATTCACAAAATGTATATAGAAACACCAACACTATTTTTTTTATCTGCACTATCACCCTACAAAATGGAATTTGTTTTGAAGGAAACTAGTCTGTCATTGTCAGTTTTCGGGATCTGATGAGGGTGGCGTCTCCTCCAAAACCATCTCCCCTACCCTATCTTCCATCGATATAAGAGTACCATCTTCTCCCGGCATCATTGGTTGAATGATACCCGCTCTGTAAGGAAAAAAATATTTATAAAGTATTATCTTGAAATGACAAAGTTCAAATTAAGATTTAGTTGCTCAGAAACTAATTTGTAACTGAAAAAGAACCCAAAGATTTCTCTTCTAAATATATATATTTTATAATGGATGACTATATCGACAATGACAATGAAAGGAATTATGATTTATTTGCAGATTTTAGTTGATATATTAATGAGAAATTCTACCCAAGTACTGGCACCTTGCCTTTATGAACAAGGGAAAGAATTTTTGAATGTTGGGGAAAATTGAGCACGAGCAGGACTCGAACCTGCATCTGTAGCTTAATGTGCCACAAGGTCTACGTACTAAGCTATCGTAACTCTTCCGGTGAAAGAGTATATATATATAAAAATAAAAAAAGCCATTTGCAATGTTGAAATTAGGTCTATCACTAAGGTATGTTACGTTGCCTAGGTTTATAGAGTGTGATGCTGGCATGGTATCGTGTCTATGTCATTCATCAGAGAGCATAATAAGCGAGATGGGTCACCCATTAATCTGTAAATCTGTAAAGTATCGTAATGCAAGCACAATAAATCAATGGGAAGCCTACAAGAGCCTAGCTGCTTTTCTCCACATATACTGAAGTATTCATCAAAATAAAATAGGCTACATTTCCAAGAAAATATCATATTTTCCGACATAGAATTTTCCAATGTTTCCGTAATAGCGGAAGGAAGAAAGATGACGTCTATGGCATTATGGGTAATGGGTCGATGACCCAGAATAGTAGGGAGTGTGCCCATTTTTCCTTCCTTAAATAGGCTAGCTAGGTAAGAATATGCTATATGTATATGGATGTGAGCAGGGTAAGTACTAGTAAGCGCTGTGAATTTTCTTTCATTTTCTATTCTTCTAATTATGTTCCAGGAATCCAGGTATTATATCCTAGGATTACTGAGAATTTACTGATAAAATATGAAAAGGGTTCTCAAGTGAGATTATCCAGGTAGATACTTGGCATTTCAGCATGATACATTCCCAGTATATAATCCAATCCAAAACCAAGATTTGATAACAATACAGTTCGAATAAAAGTGATGTCCATAGAGACAGGGTCATGATCGTGACTTCCCATATGAAGTGAATGTGACCATTTTCCTTCCGAGATTAATGCTAGTAAGTTGGAATATGCTCAATCAACATGGCTTACCTATAAAGTGATATAATACAAAAATTGTCTGGAGTCCAAATCCTTACCAATATGTTTGAACTTACTTTGCATCTCATTTCTAGTAACACAACTTTCTTCTGTCCAGAATTAAGGAGCAGTTCAATAACAGTAGATTTCCAACTGGCCGTCAACAAAATCGGTTTATATTCATTTAACAGCTCTCCAAAGAATAAACTTCCACCAAAGCAAATCCTTCACTGTATTAGATTAATTGATTGTGCTAGTCCTATCCCAACAAAAAAACTTGGAAGAAAGCAACAAGGAACTATTTCACTAAGGTTCAAAATATGGGGTCAGCAAAAATTCAACTAGGATATATAGTAAATATTTAATGACTACATTCTTAGACTTCCTACAAAGGTATTTTCTAACAATATGTAGTAGATAAAGGTCAAAGGTCAAACTGCTTCCAAAAATGCTTTGATGTATGATTATTATGGGCTATCATGTACATCACCAATACCACAGATCTGTGAATATCTTCACAAGAGGCAAAACTCTTTAATTCCCTTCTAAGCAATTAAAAATCGCTTCAAAAATGAAAATTTGTTGAATTTTTTATATGGTGAAATCGACAATCAAGCTATCAAATCACTATCAAATACAAATGTCATGTACATGTACTTCTATGAATTACCAAATCTCCATGGTGAAACACACATTGGAACTGAAACCTTTTATACTTCAATGCACTGTATTTGATCTTTATAATAGCAACATGTTTGCACTCTATAGGTCACAGATAATAATCATGCCTTGCACAAAGCTTAAAACATTAAATGAATGTGCAATCACATATTTAACACTGATTTATATATCAAATTTTGCAACTTTAGATAAACATCTTTGCTTTATTTAAACCTGCTAAATATTGAAGCATTGAACAAAGGTTTTCAACTTCATTCTATTTGGTTTAAAGGGGATGCCCCGGATGGTATAAACAACATGAGTTTGACCTAGTTTAAGATTTTGGTTCAGCAATCAACATTGACAGAATGTAATTACTGTTGAAAATTAAACAAGCCACTAACAGAATTTCGTTTAGACCAGAAATTGACACTAACAGACTAACAGAATTCATATTGGACCAGAAATATTATTATGAATCAAAATAAAATACTGTGCTTTAATAAGTTTTTGAAGACCAAACAAGCTGTTAACAGAATTTATTTTAGACCATACATTGACACTAACAGAATTAATTTTGGACCAGAAATATTAATATGAAATTATGAATCAACACAAACTGTTCATTGAAGACCAAACAAGCTGTTAAAAGTTATTTTGGACCTATGATAAAATCATCTAAATATAATGTGATATAATAATTTGTTAGATTCAACCTAAACTACTGTTATGTAATAAGCAAGCCAGTAGAAAGCCAACATGCAAATTTTTGGACCAACAATCTAATAGAATGAAATGTTGAAATCAACTCATACTGCAATGTTATACATATATTAGTACTGTTGAAGACCAAGCACTATACTAATATCTTACTCTCTAAATTTTGTAGCAAGCAATTTAATGATATTCAGAAAAGACTTGGAAAAGTGATGAATCAAAAACCTACATTGTTCAGACAGTAGTAAGAAACTGGTACTGAAGATGCAGTGGCATAGCAAGGAGCAAGAGGACCCCGGTGCAGCAATACAAACGGGCTCCAAAAGAAGAGACCACATTCACCCAAGTCCAACCCTGGTTTGGGCTCGGCTGAGAAATTTTGGATATTTGGCATCTATATAGACACCCGGATATGACCCTTTTTGGCTTTATCTGTTCTGGACAGGAAAGTGAACACGGCCGGCTGCCATCTATGCATGGGTGTTTTTTTACTTGTCCCCAACCGGGCCCCCTCTAGTCCGGGCCCCGGGAGGCCGCACCGGCCTAGTTACGCCACTGTGGAGATGCAAAAAATCCCCTTAAGATTTGGAAGATATTGTTTGCCAGTCCACACTCTGGAAGCAAAGTGTTTGTGTGATTTATTTCAGACACAATGCCTAGGATCCATAATTCATATGCTAGCTGATATGAGTTTTTTACTGCACTAAGTACTACTAATAAACATATAAATGATTTAATAATAACCTGCCTAATGGGTGCAAAGGAGAATGAGCTTGTGTACACACTCTCTTTAAGAGCTTTTCAATAGCCAAAAGCATTTCAACTGTACAAGGTACAGTATGTGTAGGAAGGTGCTTTAACAGAAGGAATCATATTAATAATATTTCACCCTTCACTTCACCCTTTCAAATACAGATACCAAAGTGGGCCTCAACAGTCCTTCTTTCCCATAACACAGAGATGGCTTTTAATAGAAATTCTACCCACCTATACTAGTTCATGTACAAACATGGGCAGGAGATAAATAAATAATGCATAAATCTGTATTTTTTTTATTATTGAGGTCACAGGTGACTTCAACAATGATAGTTCATAATGGCATATGCATCAAATGTTAGACTAAGGATCATGATCTCCTGAAATAGAATTTAAAAGTCAATCTGTATAGCTGCTCCCAAAAATAAAATGACCCCTGGTATTAAAGGTTGAATTAGCTCAACATACAGTAACCAAATTCATTTGCTTTTGGTACCATTTTGTGACCACTATTTTCATCAAAGCAGGTGGAATTGGCACCAGTATTTTATACAATGTTACAGTTATAGTGTTGGTTTAGCATAAATTGAATTGGAGGACACATGAACCGTTTCACATGGGACAGACAATTGTTCTCAGTGAAGTCAGTCAAGTGATTTTAAGATTTCTCCTACTAATAAAATATAATATGCAAACCGTACTTTGTTTATTAGACAATCATATCTAGTTAATTTTAATTATCGCACCTTGGGCATAAACATTAAAGACAGGATCAAGTAATACCATTAAGTATTCGATGTGTTGTATATATTTCCATTGAATTCATACAAACTAGTTGAAAATATCCCAAATATTTGTTTTTATTTATTTTTTCATATCATTCATTAATGATAAACTATTCCATGATCTGGCCAATTTCACTATGAGCAGAATGATGTACCATGGCATCGTCCTAAAATCCGTTTTATTTCAAATATCAGTTTTCATCCACTCAAGCAGGCTTTACAATAAGCCAACATTCCTGCTCTTCAGAATATTTTTGGAGTTACAGAAGACAAGATTCAGCGACAAAAGAACCATGCATCCACCGTGGAAGATATTATTTTGAAATCAATAAGCATAAATCTGTAATCAATTTAGAACCAAAAAAGAACCACGGCAGAATCTGCTCATATTTGTACATAATCTTTACTTTAGGTCAGTTTATTACCAGATATGGCATCTTCATGCTATTCTTCACGCTATTACCGAGAGGTGACGACACTAAAATCAATATCTTCTGTGTACATAGCCTAGGCACTGTAAACAGCGTCTTCTTATCGCTGTCAAATCGCCTCGTTCATATTGCTTTCCTTTTCTGCTGATGAAATGCACCGTCAGGTGTATGGGTTAACGATTGTTGGATCGTTAGCAGGCAGAATCCGTAAAGTGCATATGATGAAAAGCTGATTATTCCTACCTGATGAAACATAATGTTATCCAAACACTACTCATATGACAGGCAATACCTAACATACGTGTCATCTAATGTACTGCATATCCTATGTAGCGCTGCTATTAAAGGGCACATGTATAAGGACTGGGCAGTTAATAGTTAATAAAAGGAAAATGTTCAGTTCTAATTTGGAGACACAAGAGTGTGAATTCACTTTTGAGGTGGCATGGAGAAGAGCCACCCAGGAGGGTGTGTATATACCACATTACCATGTGTGTTTAATAAAAAGGCGCCATTATAGTAGGCTTATTATTGGTTATAACATGTACACGATTAAAGAATCGGCCATGCCAATTAGCATTTACACACTTTCCGTAAACTGAAAACATATTCAAGCTTGACGCAAAAGATAAGCCAAGAAAAAATTTGATAATATTTTTGTATTTGTTTTACATCATCATGCAAAGTTTTTCGGTACTTTTAAGTCTAAATAACCTACAGTTGGCTAAAATATTTTTAGAATCTGCCAAGTGCTATATATCATTTGCAAATCATTGGCTTGTCGACATTTATAGACTACCTATTCCTAAAGGTACATGTACAGTAATATGTTGCACAAGATTCTAAATGGTGAATGTTCAATCAAGTCCTCGATGAATGGATCTGTAACACAGCTGTTTAAACTTTAACAACATTAAATAATAACAGACAACAATATTTTAATTTTTTTGTTGGGGGGATGGAGACATGCCACTCTATTCCATCCTACTTTCCTTCCCCTCACCCCCTTCCCTCCCTTGGCTATGGGCTGGACCAAATCAACCTCTGACATTAGTCATTGTAATGATTGTGTTCATGTATGATACAGAGAAAGTTAATTAACACATCATATGAGGCATCGCTATTATGTATGAATAGAATTGGGCTTTTGCAATGTTACTGAGTCTTGCCTGAAAACACCTTTACCCAATCCCCTGCCTATTAACTACCTCCCTAGATGCGATCACATGAAGTTCCTAGCTGTTAATGCACATTCGATAATGGTCATCTCAATCCAGAGTGAGCAAAGTATTATTATTTGTGGCAAATGCAAATAAATGTCTACATTTTTAAAATAATTGTTTTGTTGTAGGAAAGGAAGGTTTAATTTCAATATTTTCAATCCAAAATTTTGTACATTTTCTGCATTATTTATTATATATAATTCTGCAAGCCATCTATAATAATAATTATAATATAACAATCTGATACAAACTAGTACAGCTACTGCTAAATAATACACAGGCTTACTTCTACATGTGTTGAGAGACTGCACCTTCATGTAAAAGTTAAAGATCAATTAGTGAAAATAAATGCTGACAGCCATGTTGTTGATCCATGTTATGTTGAGATCTTTAAATTATGACAATTAGAGACTACTGAATTTTGCTAATGTGAAGACCATTTAAAAGCATTTGAAAGTCATTCTAATATACAAAGCTGTGAAAATAAATCTATCAAGTCATTCTTTTCCCCTAACAACCAAGATAATAAAAATCAAATCATTTTTGCTTCTCACCAAGAGAAAAGATGAAGGTATCTCGTGCCTAATGCAAGCAAATCACCTCATGGCACCCGGCATTTAATTGATTGAAACGGGTTTACCTTACAAGACGTCTTTATCAGCCTAAAGGGAGCGCTGGTGACGTTCGACGATCAGCTAACGTAAGGAGATGCCACGGTGAATAAAGCAAAGCATAGACTACCTGTATGCACTGACATGATCGAAACCAAAAATAGAATTCAGAATTTTTCAAAAAAGAGATAGGAATAGACAAGGATGTGCTCCTTCCCTGAAGATAGTGTTTCGTGACCTAATGTATTATGTGTCGATATAGGAAGGTAAAATCTATGTCTTTGATAGGGAGGTATGGCCTCAAAGTCTGTCATGAAATGAATGTTGCCGTAAATTTGTGGAAACTTTCTCCCATTTTATGTCCTTATTGTGATAAAGTTACACTACACCTTTTCATCAACAAGATAAGAGGTTTATGGCTTGGTTATCAAAAATGGTTAATGATCAACCGAAATAAGACTATTTTCTCCATTTTTTACAATTTTATCATCGTTAAGTGAAGTGTTTATAAATGGGAATAAAGCCATGGTGCCCATGTCTCTATATCAGATTCGAACATGGCATGACGTCACACAGAGGGGAAGTCTTGTGTGACGTCATGCCATGTTTGAATCTGATATAGAGACATGGGCACCATCGGCTTTATTCCCTAATTAGAGTATCTGAGGTTCAGATAAGTGAATTTTATTGCAT
>JAODAF010126804.1:0-10509 GCA_027574765.1 Molpadia intermedia | reverse complement strand
GGGGGGGGGGGCAAGTTCAAAGTCAAGCACATCTGTCCATCACACACATACGTAGTCAAATCCAATATATATGAGGCATGTAATTTCCACATGAACATTCATACAACATGGACCTATGGTAAACAGTCAGAATAATGATTGGGCATCGTAAGCACGCACCGTTATTTTTTATATAATACGTGTTTATAGCAATTGAAATGGATGTATAGGCTATATAGCACGGTACCTCCGTCAACAATGCGCACAAACTAGAGCTATGCTCTCCTTGTCATTTGATATATCTAATGGTTGTTATAACTTAAAGTATTGCCGAGTTGATATTACAATGAATTTGTTCGTTATATTTTAAGAGAAATTTATTTGTTAAACTAAAGTTAATCTGTCCATAGTTTATATCGCGCGACAGTTACTGTGGAGTTGTATATGGAAACCTATATCAATTTGCGCGATATATGGGATAGTTGGTGAAGTATAGCCAACATGTCATCATTGGTCAAAATCGGGAAATATAGTAAAATTATACTTGAGTTATAATATTACTTTATTATCGGTCCGCCATTTTGAAAACTACCGATCATGATTGATGAAGTATTGGTCAGGTATTTAGCCTATGATTAGTAAAACATTGAATACAGGCAGGCTAATAGCAACCAACATATTCACATAAACTCAATCGATCAATTTAACTTGGTTTCTAGTGTGGGGGACATTTTAATTGATATTTAAGTGCCGTCCTGGAAGAGAGTTCTAAAGGAAGGATTGTTCCCTTTGAGAAGTTTTTTTGTATACTTAAGTGTGTTTATATGGAAATGGTGTTGTATGTTTCAACTTTGTAGGCAACCGTATATATGAACTAAATATATTCTTTTAGTGACCCTCCAATCAGGCTTTCGGGCCACAAATAGCGGGGAAAATGGATTAGTCCCCCCTCACTAGAAAAGTGAGGGAGACACCCATCCCTCCCCCAATTGAAGCACATGATCCGAGTAATATAATATTCCTCCCATACGTGATGTACCACTGACTTATCTCTTCAATTGATCATATTTCAAGCTGTAACATCTTCAAGAGTAAGCACCTGTTCTATTAAACCTCCACGTATCCTGATCATCTGGTTGGAATCTAGTTAGAATTATACTGCATGCGTAGGCATAACTCACTAGGAATATTTGACTTGTATCGCATTTCAATGCGTGATAAGCATAAAGTAAAGAAACCGTTGAAGAGTGGCATACTGATGCGAGTACATATTCGCTAACTGCTATAACCTGTTTACAAAGTCGATTTCTGATATTTTTTAAGTTGCAAATTACTTCGGGGATTTAAGACGAAAACATTTTAAAATACACATCAGGGGCATTGCGTGTGGATGATACTACACTAATTTGTAGTGCGGCATCGATTGATCGGTTCATTTGAAAGAAAATTGATCCACGAGATTGCACTTCGCTCGGAATCGGGCAAGTTGGACTTGACTCGGACACAAACAAGATGGACTCGGACTTGAATCGGACTCGGGCCTTCTGGACCCGGATTTGACTAGGACTCTTACAAGCTGGACTACAGCTCTTGGTATACTGAGCCTAACCAATACCCTAACGGGAAAAATGTATACTGTCAGTTCCCCTGACGGCATAACATACCGTATAGTGTACAATAACTGTTTGGTATCGTTTTTTCGCACCAACGAATGAATATATATAGGCCTATATATGTAAAGTTTTTATTCAACTTCTAGTACTCTTTTTTAACGTTGTTTTGGAAACGTGCCTGACGGTATTCCACGTCAGTATAATCATATAATATGCTGCACAACTTATAAAAGCTCGTGCTTGACAACAGTTTAGATGATAAACATTTTAAAGGCTAAATATAAAACAATACTATTTGCCAGTGATTATACCCCCAATTAAACAAGCCTATAAGGCAGCAGGTGTGTAGGTTAAAGGTCGTCTACATTTTGATATTTAGTTATATGAACTATTCTTTTATTAAAATCATGTTTGATTTGCCAATTCAAGAGCTAATAATGGCATAACTGTATTATTTGCTTATGGTTTAATAATAGATTAAAAAACCTATATGTTCTATATGAATATGTGTGTTGGTGTGTTGGGTTATAAAGAATTAAAATATGGAAATATGAACTTCAGGAAATACATTAATTTAGTAATTACACTAAACAATAACATAGCAACAAAGCATTGGTTAACCCCTTGCTAACATCACATATTCTGTAATAGACAAGATCAGAAAACATTTATTTCACTGGAAATGCTGACCGAATTTTATTTAGCAAAGCGAACTGGAAATATCCCATGAGCGATATGACGTCATGAACAGAGTACGGATGCCGAGTTTGGCCGTGTTATTTCTGACCAACCGTCTGTTCGGTGTTGCATTGTAGAAACCACACACGGTTCATAATGGGTTACCCTTACCCACCATCTCATGCCGTCATATCGTTCAGTTTGCATTCTGGTCTCGTCCATGACGTATGTTACTGATATATACTGATACACTGAACGGTGCCTGCATTGATTTAACCATGTAAATCTCAAATATCTACAGAGCAACATTGGTACCGTTTATGTCGTATTTTGTTATGAAACAATTCGAAAGCTATTAAAAGGTTCATCGTATTCGTTGTTTATGGCATAAAATATAAGGTTAGGCCATATATACACATGTGTACTGAAACTGATCCTATATGTATATGAATGTGCAAGTGTGTACGGTGGGTTAGATAAGCTGGCAGAAAGAAATATTGATGGTATTCTCTTGTGAATGTTACATACTGTATAGCAAATACCAAACCAAGAAATGAATATGATGACACGATAATACTTCCTTACTAAAGATTAAAATAAAATAATTTCAATAAAACCTCTCAGAACCATTCGATAAATTAAACGCATGCGTATCGGCTACTCTGTGAAACTAGGATATACTATATGCAAGCCAAGGAACATGTTTTCATCTTTGTTGCAAATGACATCATTTATAACAGCCTTGGTATAATGTAATGTGTTGGATAGTGCGTTAGTCTAAACAAAATAACAGGAAGCTATGTGATATTTTAACTGCATGGATCATGAATTAAAAAACACCAATCAAGATTTTCGTGGCGTTTTTAAATACAATCGTATTAAAATAATATGGAAACAAAACGTCCCGAATACATCCATGCGAGAGTACGGCAAAGGTCTCAAAGGAATTGACATGTTTTTTCACCTTTGGTGTGAGTGGCATCCAGATCGAAATGTTAAGCCGTACATTCCTTCACTAATACATACACAGACGCATAAGATATAACTAAATTCTACTGACGTATGTTTAATTTGACCTTTGCGCATAAAAGCCTCTCCACCTTTAATCAGTGCTTGTCATAAACAATATCAAGTCTCGCAACCATAGCCTCGCATCGCACGGACTCTGCGTTTACGTAGCGGTCTTACAACCTCTCATCCGTACTAGATGTGACATTTCATGCATCATAGAGCACCCTAAACTCCGCAATTGCTGACGTCATAAGCCCCCCCTTGACCTATCGTTCATATTTTAGTATTTATTATTAGCAATCATCAACTCCGGGTTGACAGTATCATGCATACCGGAGGTTCCTACACTGTGTAAGCTTATTAATTCCCTACGTCATAAATGCATTTCTCCACATAAATCCATAACGTCTATGATATGGCAAGCATGCCGGATTATTTCTCTACTAGTACTTGACTTGCACGGATGGATGGAATTTCGCCCTACAGTTAAGAAACAGCAAAATACAAGCCAACAAGCTTCAAATCAAAATAATTTTGGTTCTACTTTGCTTCAAATGTTAGGTTGTTATTTTGTCTATTATATTCCTAAAATACAAAGGGAACAGTAGGATACGATTTAATTATAATGGCATTAAGGGGTATACTGTTAAACGTGTTATTGGATATCTTTAAAGGAGTGTGTAGGTTATTTTAAATATATATTTTTCATGTTTAAATATTGTACTTGACTCTGAATGTATATTTATTCTTTAACAATCAAAAAAAGATGTTTTCATTTATTTATAATGTATTAAAAGGTAGCGAAAGACGATTTTAAAGGAGGTTTAAAGACTATTTTTAAAATAAATAAAACAATTTGTGATTTTGGCATAATTTAATATTTCTCTCTAAAAAATATTTTATACTCTAAATAAAATACTCTTTAAATATTTTTAAAACACAAACACAATAGTTGAATTTGATTACTTCATTACGCTTTATAGTAAAGTATCCTATATTTTGAAAGTTCAGGTTTTATAGTTTAATATTTAAACTCATTATCTACATATATAAAATATTCTCTTTGTTTTGTCTATTTCACAATTGTATCATAAACACAGAAACGTGAAGTACGTATTTCAGATTATATTTATATGACGGGACAGTAAATTTCGTGGAATCTATGATATACTTTTCTATTTCTCTTTATTTGATAACATTATGATGCAACCTCTTTTCAAATATTTTCGTCAAACTAATATTTATTGATAAACCAAAATTATACAAATCAAATTTAATTTAACTTAGTTCAAGTCAAATACTCCTTTAATATACGAGTCAACGTGTCTCGTGGATACGATGAGTTGTGTTTGTCGCTACTTACGGAATCATAATATATCCATAAAAATTATTATTTTTTAGCACCCCTATGCCTACTAATATTTATATAAATATCTAGATAAAACGACACATGGTTCAAATATAAACGAAAATCCAAAGACATATAATATAATTCAGAATATGTAAAGTAAGTATGATATTCTGTATTTTTGATCAGTAATGTAAGACAATCCCCTGTCATGTCTCTTATCCTCTTCCGTAACAACATAATTTGAAAGATCACCCATTAGCAACGTCAGTTGGGAACAAAAATGTAAGCTATTTATAGCTTTTGCGTCAGCAAGCTCACATATGAGAGATCACAAGAAAGTGCCTAAACCATTGTTAGGAAAAAGACGGAATTAAAATGGTTCCCTTGTGAGATAAAAAAAAATCTGTGGCAATTTTCCACGACATTTCATTTGTAATCAACTATTCAAATACGGCACGTATTACGAATTGCCCCTAAACTTGACATTTTGGCTCAATCGAAAGGATTTTGTTTCTCTTTCATGTAGAAGATATGCCTGAAACTGTTCTTAGACGGCACTACACACTAGACGCTGTTTAAGTGATGCTCATCTACGTACGATGGGTATATAATAACATAACACAATATGTCTGAGGCTGAGGCATATTCTGCAGGCGTTACGGGAGAAGGCTCATTTGCAAATGGTAGAATCTTAAGGGAATAGTTGGTGTTTGTAATTGAGCATGATGAAGAAGATGTATGATTTCAGTAATGTTTTAATAATATAATACCCAGACAAGGCCAAAATAAGGATTTGTATTTTATATATAGGCCTATAACAAATACAAATGTATGTATATAAATAAGTTATCAGGAGTGGATACAATAACTATAACTTAAGTTGCAAACCAAGTACCTATTCACTTTGAATAATACATTTAAACAATTAACTAATTAAAATTAAAATTTTCTTAAAATGTTCTTATTTTTACTAAACGAATACAAATGTTTAAATAAATAAATTACTGAGTGGGATAAAATAAGTATCACTTAAGTCGCAAACCAAGTAATTAATCACATCTTGCAAGATTGCAGATGGAGGATATCTGTATGAGGATGTTACACGTAAGCAAAGGACTATGTGCACTAGAGACGTGCTAAGAACTGTTGTATTCAGTTTCAACAACGAGCTATACGGTAATTAATATGTTGCGATTTGTTCCATTGGCTGCATGTAGTTTTTGTTTCTGTATATAAAACGTCAATTCTTTTCTGGGCAGTTTTGTGTTGAATACTAGTAACGGTCCTTGGTTTCAATTTGTTCAATTTGAATTGTTCGGCGGAAGTGACGTACATTGCTTAAAGTAGCTAATTGGATCTCTCACTAATGAATACTCATATATAATGTATGCTCTTTTGGCTGTAGTTATTGTTCCTGTATATATAAAACGTCAAATCGTTTCTGTTCAGTTTTTTATGTTGAATATCCATCCTTGATTTCAATGTCTAGGCCTTCATGCCTTCTGAGAATTTCTAGACGGAGGTAACGTTCAGTGCATAACGTAGATAATTAAATCTCCCACTAATGAATTTGGTCGTTAAGTAGACTGCTTACCAAGCGCACATTAAAAGTATACACAATCCCTTTAACAGCATCATAAAAAACAAAGGCATACATATTAACTATACGCATTTACTTAATTGAATGGAAATATCGTATGGCACAATTTGTTTAATTTTTTTTTGTTAAATGCAAACGGAAGCTTCACTGATATTCGAGTGTACTTTAAACAATGTTTTTCTATTGATATAAAAATTGAATAAAAACCATATGGTATAAGCAAACGGATACAGCAGGCGTTAATTCCACAAGCAAATAAAGGAACACAGTTGGTCATATTCACACAACCTAGAACAAAAGAATTAAAAATATATAATCAGATGATTTGATATCTATAGATAATACTATAGGCCTGTTACCATTTGCAAATTGGGACTTGACTTGGACTTTGGAATACCCTAAATGATTCAAATGAATGCTACGGGAATATGTCCCTCACCCTTCCTACACCAATCCGTGTCTCTGGATCCATGAGTGACCCAGGAGAAGTGATCCGACGGAATAAATCTGAAGCCGATGATGAAGGAGGGAGGGGTGGGGGGTTCGTACACAGCCGACATTTTTTTACTTCATTATATTCTGTTTGGGGGTAGAAGAAAATAATATATGGGGCCCAATTTCTCCATGACCCCATCACGTTTACCGCACTTGAGAAATCGAGATAAGAGTTGGATTCCCGTTTAAACTCCTCAAGGGCATATGTTGCCCATAAATATTTACCCGATACAGTAGTCGGAGCTTATGGGGGGCAAATACCTACTTGCCATTTGCGATTATGTCACAAGGAGGGGCAAGGCTAGCCCTATGGTTGGTCTATTTGAAGAGGACCAGGGGTAATGCATACTTCAAAAGGGTACATTCGTATCCAACCTCTCTCAAGGTTTTTCCAAGTGCAAATTGACGTTTTCGCTACTACTTTCAGCTTGTCTATCTAGCTAGGACTGTTTCATGTAAACTGGTCACCCATATTAGCTGTACGAATCATACACCAAGTATGGTATGACGTTCAGCCTGAATGTGATATATATTACAAAGTCTAAAACTTAGCAAAATGAAAGACATTGCAAGATGAATGTAAACAAAACACAGCTGACAAGCTATCTATCCGTTATTGATAAAGCAACAATATAGGTTCGTTCTTTGTTTGATTACTGCAAACACAATGCATTTACTTTAAACATACACATCGAACGTATGGCCTAAAATACATAGAGGTGAAGTGGTTTAAATCAAATTGGATTGTTTTTTATGTGTATAAAGTATGTCAATTTATTAGGTCCGAGTGGTCGAACGAATTGACATATTTACACACTTCAAAACAAAATGCTAATTTACACAACAGAACTTACCTTTTTAAGCACTGCTAAAACTGTAAGTAGTTATATATTAAAACAAAAAATCGAGTCAAAACGTTTTGATTTTTTGTTGGTATAAGGGGTATAGTGTGTTGTAAACACCAACGCAAACTTTCACACCGCATATAAACTGAACACCACCCACACCTACACCCCACCCCTCTGAACTCTTCACTTTTTGATAAACTTGGTGAAAAGACTCGATAGAACGATTCATTTTACAATTGCTCGTTTCATAATTACAATTGACAAGTGGTTCAAACCACATGAGAGGAATCTCGGTTAATTTTACCGTTACATTTTGCCACTAAGGGCACAACGGTCAGGCCTCCTATGGCACCATACTCCAATCTCATACGCTGAGAACCAAGCGAGAAGGCAGCAGTTCCACTTTTTAAAGTAGTTGATATAACTCGGCCACGAATCGCCATGACTCGTCCACGAATCGAACTCGAAAAGATTCTTGGTTTCATGGATGTTCTAATAATAAGAGTGTGTGCGTTTGCTGGATTCTACAAAGGTTTGTGGTTCCGTAACAACTGTCCACTACATTGACTTCATTTAACATAAATTCAACACATCAAATTCGTTGAATCGCTCAATTAACCCATTAATAGTTAATACTTTAATTTCACCATTAATTATTAGCTTTCATTCATCTGATTGGCTGATTAACTATGACATCATTTTCCATGTTTGTATTTTGCAGCACACTGACTAACCACGTAACGATGAAGGCGGAAGTGCAGACAGCAGTTGATTACATTCGAAGCCATTTGTATAACAAACTACCGCGCAGGCGCGTTGATGTCCTTGCTGAAGAGCTGGAACAAGCACTCTACGAAAAATTCGCTGGACATTGGTACCCGGGTTATCCGAGCAAAGGTTCCGGTTACAGATGTATCCGGATTAGCCAACAGAAAGTCGACGACGCCGTCAAGTCCGCAGTCATTAGGAGTGGTCTTGATATTCCAGAGGTCGTGGATAACCTTCCCGGTGATCTTTGTATCTGGATAGATCCCGGTGAAGTATCCTACAGAATCACGGAGAAGGGCGTTGTCACAGTTATCTACAAGACGGAGGAGGAGGAATCAATTGCCAGCAGTGATGATCTCGATAGTCCAGTGGAAACCACTCCGGTCCCTAGTTCCATCCCCGACTCCCTGAGCTCCTCTTTACAGGGGCTACATTTACCAGCCGCGGCGGTAGCGCCGAGTCAAACTACGGCCACCGCACGACCAGGCTCACTGACATTCACCGCAGCATCGTTTGCTCAGACCAAATTCGGTTCCACTAAACGGAAGGATATCGGTAAGAAAATCGACTTTCAGCAGCTGTCACCGAGTGAGTTTGCCAACTACATGCGGCAACGCTCCGTAATGAAAAGTTACCGCAATCACGCACACGTCCACCCACAAAGATCGCCAACGTTATCCCCAAACGCTCGCGAGTTTATCCCAGACACCGGCTTTAATCGTATGCCGAGTCCGACACACACAAGCTGGGGGATTATGGAACAGCCATCACAGTCGTTCGGTGGTCAGTTTTCTCTCGGAAATAGCTTAAGCGTCCCCCATCTTGGTATGGGATACGGAGAGAGCGACACGTGGTTTGTCCCTTCTGATACCTGGAGCGTCGGAAGTTCGGGATCGGAGAGTACTTTCGCCCACAACCCATTAATCACCGCCAACTGAACTGACGCATGAAGTCCGATTACCTGACGTTGTCTAAGGTCTTATACATGATCTTATTCTTGAATTTGTTTAGTGAAACATCCCGTTACGCACTACCAGAGGCGCACAAGCTAATTGTCGAATGTATACGTCTTCATTCGCTGTTTCAATGTCACCATTAAACAAATCCATTCGCTTTCATATTATCCCTATAAGGGTTTTTACAACCCGTCAATCCAAAGATGTCTTAACATCGGTACTGTCCTCCGTGTTCAATAACCATATAATGGTTTCTCGACAAATTCATCACCATAACACGAGATTTTATTTGTTATGTAAATTACTTATTTATAATTATTTAATTAGTTTAAGCTCAACCGATATTTCCCTACGTGTTTGGAATTTTCAATTTGTTAATTTGGTACCCGGAGGAAAACATAGCAAAACCAATAATTCAAAACGTATATGATACCACATGTACACACATGTTATTTAATCGAAGTCATATGACGTCATCCACCCTTCCCTCTTCCAATTTTTGAATAAACAGAGGTAGGATCGGGATGATGGGAGGAATTATTTTAATAAAGTAAGTGAACTTTCTAGATTCGTCATTAAACTTACCGATGCTCATTTCTTGATTTTATTAATTGCTATCTCCCTATATATTCAGAAGAGCGGTGGCCTATGATGTTCGAAAGTAAGCGGGTAGATAACTTAGGGTTCATGTTAAAGGTACAAACAACACATCTGCACATAGACTAGTTACAAAAGACACATATATAAATAAAAAAATCTATACCAGCGAGAACATTCAAACCTTCCGTCCTGTTACCATCATGTCTGCATGATACCTCGTTTTGGCGGGTAATAGTATTCATATAATGTTTAAAACAAGTTAAGCTGTACGGTACTGTATATGGCTACCGGCTAACTCAAGAGCAAGCAAGTTAGAGCATCCACGTTTCAGTCTCCGGGTCCGACTTCTTGGCTGAGTCACACCAAAGACTTTAAAAGTGGAACCTGCTGCCGTCTCGCTTGGTGCTCAGCATATGAGATTGCAGTATGGTGTTATAGGGCCTGACCGTTGTGCCCTTAGTGGCGAAACTAACCGTTGAAATAACTGCAACATTTTCAGTTGTATATTGAATAGCCTGCCACCACATGATCCACATCTTTGGACTAGCAAGGAAGGAAGAACACGGTGAAGTAATATGTAGTTAAGCAAACTATAAAGCTTTTTGTACTT
>JAODAF010126694.1:0-10510 GCA_027574765.1 Molpadia intermedia | reverse complement strand
CACCTATACAATATTACTTTGATGGTCGAGAATTTATTCATTTAATAATACATGTACAGTACATATACATGTACAGTACATATACATGTATGTACACATATCGATTCAAATGTAATTTCATTTCATTTGGAGATGTGGTGTTTGTTACAACAAGGTGTCAAATTTAATTTCCTAGATACGCTATTACCAGCAGTGCCTAACACTGTAGTCCCATGTATGTACGTATAACTATTCCTTGTATCACAGCAGGGCTCACCAATATCTAGGAGTTAGACTGTAAATGTCATGCATACATAGAGACTTATCAATTTTAGAACTTCCACTCTAGTGGTTTAGCACATGGGGAACCCCACTGACATTGTCTGTTTCTGAATTTATTGAGTCCCATCAATTCTGGTTGTATGTTTATGTACAGTATATATATTATGTACTGTACAGCATGAAGGCCAGCTATGACTGATGATGTACAGTAAAACTGTAGTTAAAGGTTAATGTGGGATTTTAGGAGTTTATTTTGGTTTGCAGCCACATAGTAAAATGGATTCCTGGAAGGTTTTGTAATAATTCTTTAGTGGTGCATGGTGTTTTAGTTGGCATTGATGAAGACATTTAGGTGTGGGTTGTGTTTTAGGTACAGTATATATTCATAGGAAGAAAAGAAGACATTGATATGAAAGGGAAAACAATGCAAGCAATGTGTGTGCTGTCTGGGTGCTATATAGTACATTACATTTATCCTTACATGTACAATAGTATGTTGTATACATACATACATTGAAAATATTTATATAGCGCTTTCCCCAAAAAAGGCTCAAAGTGCTTTACACGAAGTAATTCAAGTAATTATGTAAACAAATAAGTTTTTAAACAGGATTTAAAGCAATCAATATTTGTCGAATTTCGAATTTCGAATCTCATTTGAAAGGTTGTTATATGATTTACAAGCAAAGGCTGCAAATGATGACCGATCACCATAACTGACACGGGTCCTAGGTACTCTTAAAAATTGCTCACTCGCTGACCTCAGTCCAGGTCTGGTCTTCTACGGTTAAACCAATTGAATTCGTTGATATAGGGAATGTCACCATTCAGTGCTTTATATAATATCAGCATAACCTTGAATTGGATGCAAGAAAATTGTATAAAAATAATTATTAGTAATTACTTGTTGGCTGTATTTGCCCCATGACTGCTAAATATGAAAGGTATTCCAATACAAATACAATATTCTAATTCAAGAAATGTTTGAAATTTAAATATCCATCATTGGCCTTGCCAACTTTGTGGGTGCATGGGCATGACCAGTCTGATATGTGAAGAAGCAAAAATTCTCACCTTGGATTAATAGCATAGGATTAATTGTGTGGTACAACATGCATGCATAGCATTATTATTGTGAAACAATTGTGGGGAGTTGGAGGGTGGGCGGAGGGGGAGGGGATCTCGAGTGGGGAGCTTCATTTTCATATATACTGAATCAGTTCCAAGTACCGCTGCCATGTAACAAATTTACATGGTTTTCATGTGAAACTCCTAAGTGAATTTATTCAGCTATGTAAGAACTTTATTTCTTTTCAAAAATCACAAAGTCAAATATTTTCTAGTAACTATACTGTACACATAGATACAATGTACTGTACATGCATACACTATACATGCCTACAGTACATGTACATGTATATCCTGTATACTGTGAAGTTGAACGGGAACCCCATTAATCCAACTACTGTATTTACTCAACTATTATATGAAAATCACCTCCATGCAGTCACAATTGGTTCAGATATATAGGTTTCAATGTACTGTAGCCTAATTTCTCTTTGCCACACAGGCTTATATCCTAACAATAGGACATAAAGCCCAACATTGTCAAGTTACAAACCAAATCTTTTGACTGAGTCCCTTATATTTATTGGTTTAATAAACTGAATCACTTTACCACAATAGAAGGAGTTTAATCCTCTGGAGATTTGGATCAGATTTAAACTACAAAGGATTTATTAAAACTTGTTATTTTAGGAGAAAATGGAGGTAAAATTAATATTATCCCCAGGATAGCAGTTACAGGTGGAATGCCACTGTTACAACCTTGAATAAGCTGATAGTGGTTAAGGTCATATACCACCATGAACAGACTCACCATGGTTCTTTTTTTGGTTCTAAATTAATTCTAAATGTATTCTATTGATGTCAAGATATCTATCACAGTGGATTCATGTTTCTTTTATCATTGAATCGTATCTTCTGCAAAGTCTCCAAAAACTGTTTGAAAACTGAAAAGCAGGAATGTTGATTGATTGTACAACCTGCCTGGGTGGATGAAAACTAATATTTCAAATAGGCCGGATGTTAGGATGGTGCATACTTATTGGTTGATGGTTCAAAAGAACCAGAATAGACCAGACTAGCTTTCAGCCAAGAACCATGGTGAGTCTGCTCATATAATGCATTATATCTTTCATTGACTTCCCATATAGCAAAATGTAAGGTAAGATAAATGTAAGAAATTGGTCAAATTCCTTGCATACCTTCCAAATTTCCTTACATCTTCCTGATATGTTCCTTACATTTAAAATTAAAACTGTCCTCAGAATTTCTCCTCTTCCTAGTTCCTTACAAATTCCTTGCATGTTCCTTACCAGCTCCTTGCATTATCCTTGAATGATCCTACATTTAATTTTGCCTTGGGATGAGGGGAGGGGGGGAGGTTAAAGCCCTTCCAGCCCCCATAGAACCGGGTCTGGGCAGTAACTCCTTTTAATAATTATTAGAACAGTAGTCCTTGCTTGTCCTGAAATTAATAACAGAGTCTGGTCGGTAAAGTAATTTTTCTTTTTTTCTTTTTCTTTTTAAAATATTTTTTTATGTTTTCAATTTTTTTCATTTCAGCTCCTGCACCGACTAATCCTGTTCGTGTTCTTGCCACTAAATGTATTGACAGCTCAATGGACTACAAGAAACTCTTACCTCCAAGAGGGGGAAAGCATGCGTGCGAAAGAGTCAGAGATTTCGACGAGGCGATCAGGAACCAGATATCAGCCAATGAGGTTGTCTTTTCTTTCCAAATACCGCACGGGATGTTGGAAATGTCCCGTCTCTTCCAGTTCATGGTGGGAGTCTTGACAGTTGATATAGAATATAGCGATGACGTTCCAATGGGTACGTGTATACAGGCATGACATTCTTTAAGCGTGCCATTTGCAATTTGCTGGATTTTGGCTGAAATATAACATTTTTAACAGGATGAATTTCAAATTGCAAATTCATGTTTAATTCCAAGATTATAGTTTTTGATTCCCTGCCGTATTGGCATATATATTGCAATCATGATGGTGTGTGTATGTGTGTGTGTACTCGCGCTTCTATGCGACCGAGGACGCAAACATGACCGAGGACCAAAATTGCTTCTAAAGATACTGTAGGTCCTCGGAAGAAATAGCGCTATATCAATTCAAAACGTCGCCCTCCACCCTACAGTTCCCGGAAATAGGTTAATGGATGTGCATGTGGGTTTATGTAGGTGTGTTGTCAAGTTAGATGTTACAGTTCAATTGAGGACTTGAAACAGGTTAACACACAAACTTGTGAGGACTTTGGTGCCAACCGAGGACCCACACAAAACTTGCAAAAGTGTGTTTAGGACATAGATATTTTTAATTGAGATTTCCTAAAGCATAGAATTTGTATCAGAATTGGATGTGAATTTGAAACAAAAGCAATGGAACAAACATTTGAAGAGATGTCTAAGTTATATTTTTTTAATCACAATTCAATCTAACTCAGTTATCTTGCTTATTTTGATGACTCGGTTAGCTTAGGTAATTTATTTTTCTCTAACCGAGTTAAATGGTATTAAACCGAGTTAAACCACGGTTAAGATGGTTAAACCGTGGCTGCCTCTAGTATAAATTTTGATTGGTCTCCATGTAGGTGATGGCCCTGGTATGTTGGTGTTCCCTTTTACTGCTATCTATAGGTTCAACATGATCACTTTTAAATAAAAGCCAAAAATAATTCTACCCACAGGTGGCTTAAAATTTTGTCATAGTTTTTGGTTTAACGAAACATTTCATGCACCAATACCCATGTGAATTGACTTTTTAATTCCTATTCAAGTTAGTACCATGGGTGGTGGTTTTAGTTAAACGTTGTGATCATGAATCTATAGAACTGCGACCTAATGATCCAGTTGTCATTAATTGTCAAAAATAGCTTTCAGCCAAATCCCATTGAACATCTTTGAGTCACTAAATCAAAAGTTTGGTCAAAAATATCAAACTTGTACATTCTACAGTGTACTATATGTAGTGCACAGATTTTTTAGTAACCGGATACCTGTACAGGTAGTACTCAGGCTCGACTTTTCTACACGGAAATATTATTAATAATTAACAAATTAAAGGCAATCATCACAGATACCAACAGCTCATGAACACAACCAACAGTTCATTTAATACGTTTATACGATTTTTATGAGAAAGGAAACCGGCGATGAATAACTCCCACAAAGTAAATAAAAAAATTCTTCCGTTTCTGAGATAAAGTTTATCCAAAATGTCGCCATTTTTGCTAATGTATTATATCACAACACCAACAGAAGTTGAAAGAATTATGTATTTTGTTTGGTGTTGCGACTCTGAAGCATTCGGTGCCTTTTCTAAAGGCAGATCCTGGATTTCCAAATAGGGGGCGCCAATCAGTTACATTGTAAAGATCCCTCCTGGGAGGGGTGAAGTAAGGTGTTGCAAACTTTTTTGTTAATTACAAGTGCTTTAGATGCAAAATCGTGTTATCTTCTGCAACAAGTAAGCTTATGTTCAAGAATTTTCAATTTCACAAATAAAATTTCAAAAAATGCATCAACTGCATTCTCGTCTGGATCCGCTACTCTAACATGATAACAGGATTCTAGCTTATGAATTAATAGTATGTAGTTTTAGAAGCAATACCCTGTTTACTTCATGGCAGATTCTTTGTATCATTGCAGGCATTGACCCCCAATTATACATGGTGATCACGATGGGGTACAACGACGATCCAGGAGGCGATGGTGAATGGCATCACCTCTATGAAGTCAAGGAGTCCCGCAAACTCAGCTGTTTCTTGGAGGTAAATTATCCTTTGATGCTGTGGGTTTTCACACACATCGATAAATGGCTGTGGAGCTCAGCCTCAGACGGGTAGTTGAAGTATTTATATTTGAATTGGGTTAATGAAAGGAATTTGATTTAATTGCAGATTTTAGTCGATATATTAATATATCGACTAAAATCTGCAATTAAATCAAATTCCTTTCATTAACCCAATTCAAATATAAATACTTCAACTACCCGTCTGAGGCTGAGCTCCACAGCCATTTATCGATGTGTGTGAAAACCCACAGCATCAAAGGATAATTTACCTCCAAGAAACAGCTGAGTTTGCGGGACTCCTTGACTTCATAGAGGTGATGCCATTCACCATCGCCTCCTGGATCGTCGTTGTACCCCATCGTGATCACCATGTATAATTGGGGGTCAATGCCTGCAATGATACAAAGAATCTGCCATGAAGTAAACAGGGTATTGCTTCTAAAACTACATACTATTAATTCATAAGCTAGAATCCTGTTATCATGTTAGAGTAGCGGATCCAGACGAGAATGCAGTTGATGCATTTTTTGAAATTTTATTTGTGAAATTGAAAATTCTTGAACATAAGCTTACTTGTTGCAGAAGATAACACGATTTTGCATCTAAAGCACTTGTAATTAACAAAAAAGTTTGCAACACCTTACTTCACCCCTCCCAGGAGGGATCTTTACAATGTAACTGATTGGCGCCCCCTATTTGGAAATCCAGGATCTGCCTTTAGAAAAGGCACCGAATGCTTCAGAGTCGCAACACCAAACAAAATACATAATTCTTTCAACTTCTGTTGGTGTTGTGATATAATACATTAGCAAAAATGGCGACATTTTGGATAAACTTTATCTCAGAAACGGAAGAATTTTTTTATTTACTTTGTGGGAGTTATTCATCGCCGGTTTCCTTTCTCATAAAAATCGTATAAACGTATTAAATGAACTGTTGGTTGTGTTCATGAGCTGTTGGTATCTGTGATGATTGCCTTTAATTTGTTAATTATTAATAATATTTCCGTGTAGAAAAGTCGAGCCTGAGTACTACCTGTACAGGTATCCGGTTACTAAAAAATCTGTGCACTACATATAGTACACTGTAGAATGTACAAGTTTGATATTTTTGACCAAACTTTTGATTTAGTGACTCAAAGATGTTCAATGGGATTTGGCTGAAAGCTATTTTTGACAATTAATGACAACTGGATCATTAGGTCGCAGTTCTATAGATTCATGATCACAACGTTTAACTAAAACCACCACCCATGGTACTAACTTGAATAGGAATTAAAAAGTCAATTCACATGGGTATTGGTGCATGAAATGTTTCGTTAAACCAAAAACTATGACAAAATTTTAAGCCACCTGTGGGTAGAATTATTTTTGGCTTTTATTTAAAAGTGATCATGTTGAACCTATAGATAGCAGTAAAAGGGAACACCAACATACCAGGGCCATCACCTACATGGAGACCAATCAAAATTTATACTAGAGGCAGCCACGGTTTAACCATCTTAACCGTGGTTTAACTCGGTTTAATACCATTTAACTCGGTTAGAGAAAAATAAATTACCTAAGCTAACCGAGTCATCAAAATAAGCAAGATAACTGAGTTAGATTGAATTGTGATTAAAAAAATATAACTTAGACATCTCTTCAAATGTTTGTTCCATTGCTTTTGTTTCAAATTCACATCCAATTCTGATACAAATTCTATGCTTTAGGAAATCTCAATTAAAAATATCTATGTCCTAAACACACTTTTGCAAGTTTTGTGTGGGTCCTCGGTTGGCACCAAAGTCCTCACAAGTTTGTGTGTTAACCTGTTTCAAGTCCTCAATTGAACTGTAACATCTAACTTGACAACACACCTACATAAACCCACATGCACATCCATTAACCTATTTCCGGGAACTGTAGGGTGGAGGGCGACGTTTTGAATTGATATAGCGCTATTTCTTCCGAGGACCTACAGTATCTTTAGAAGCAATTTTGGTCCTCGGTCATGTTTGCGTCCTCGGTCGCATAGAAGCGCGAGTACACACACACATACACACACCATCATGATTGCAATATATATGCCAATACGGCAGGGAATCAAAAACTATAATCTTGGAATTAAACATGAATTTGCAATTTGAAATTCATCCTGTTAAAAATGTTATATTTCAGCCAAAATCCAGCAAATTGCAAATGGCACGCTTAAAGAATGTCATGCCTGTATACACGTACCCATTGGAACGTCATCGCTATATTCTATATCAACTGTCAAGACTCCCACCATGAACTGGAAGAGACGGGACATTTCCAACATCCCGTGCGGTATTTGGAAAGAAAAGACAACCTCATTGGCTGATATCTGGTTCCTGATCGCCTCGTCGAAATCTCTGACTCTTTCGCACGCATGCTTTCCCCCTCTTGGAGGTAAGAGTTTCTTGTAGTCCATTGAGCTGTCAATACATTTAGTGGCAAGAACACGAACAGGATTAGTCGGTGCAGGAGCTGAAATGAAAAAAATTGAAAACATAAAAAAATATTTTAAAAAGAAAAAGAAAAAAAGAAAAATTACTTTACCGACCAGACTCTGTTATTAATTTCAGGACAAGCAAGGACTACTGTTCTAATAATTATTAAAAGGAGTTACTGCCCAGACCCGGTTCTATGGGGGCTGGAAGGGCTTTAACCTCCCCCCCTCCCCTCATCCCAAGGCAAAATTAAATGTAGGATCATTCAAGGATAATGCAAGGAGCTGGTAAGGAACATGCAAGGAATTTGTAAGGAACTAGGAAGAGGAGAAATTCTGAGGACAGTTTTAATTTTAAATGTAAGGAACATATCAGGAAGATGTAAGGAAATTTGGAAGGTATGCAAGGAATTTGACCAATTTCTTACATTTATCTTACCTTACATTTTGCTATATGGGAAGTCAATGAAAGATATAATGCATTATATGAGCAGACTCACCATGGTTCTTGGCTGAAAGCTAGTCTGGTCTATTCTGGTTCTTTTGAACCATCAACCAATAAGTATGCACCATCCTAACATCCGGCCTATTTGAAATATTAGTTTTCATCCACCCAGGCAGGTTGTACAATCAATCAACATTCCTGCTTTTCAGTTTTCAAACAGTTTTTGGAGACTTTGCAGAAGATACGATTCAATGATAAAAGAAACATGAATCCACTGTGATAGATATCTTGACATCAATAGAATACATTTAGAATTAATTTAGAACCAAAAAAAGAACCATGGTGAGTCTGTTCATGGTGGTATATGACCTTAACCACTATCAGCTTATTCAAGGTTGTAACAGTGGCATTCCACCTGTAACTGCTATCCTGGGGATAATATTAATTTTACCTCCATTTTCTCCTAAAATAACAAGTTTTAATAAATCCTTTGTAGTTTAAATCTGATCCAAATCTCCAGAGGATTAAACTCCTTCTATTGTGGTAAAGTGATTCAGTTTATTAAACCAATAAATATAAGGGACTCAGTCAAAAGATTTGGTTTGTAACTTGACAATGTTGGGCTTTATGTCCTATTGTTAGGATATAAGCCTGTGTGGCAAAGAGAAATTAGGCTACAGTACATTGAAACCTATATATCTGAACCAATTGTGACTGCATGGAGGTGATTTTCATATAATAGTTGAGTAAATACAGTAGTTGGATTAATGGGGTTCCCGTTCAACTTCACAGTATACAGGATATACATGTACATGTACTGTAGGCATGTATAGTGTATGCATGTACAGTACATTGTATCTATGTGTACAGTATAGTTACTAGAAAATATTTGACTTTGTGATTTTTGAAAAGAAATAAAGTTCTTACATAGCTGAATAAATTCACTTAGGAGTTTCACATGAAAACCATGTAAATTTGTTACATGGCAGCGGTACTTGGAACTGATTCAGTATATATGAAAATGAAGCTCCCCACTCGAGATCCCCTCCCCCTCCGCCCACCCTCCAACTCCCCACAATTGTTTCACAATAATAATGCTATGCATGCATGTTGTACCACACAATTAATCCTATGCTATTAATCCAAGGTGAGAATTTTTGCTTCTTCACATATCAGACTGGTCATGCCCATGCACCCACAAAGTTGGCAAGGCCAATGATGGATATTTAAATTTCAAACATTTCTTGAATTAGAATATTGTATTTGTATTGGAATACCTTTCATATTTAGCAGTCATGGGGCAAATACAGCCAACAAGTAATTACTAATAATTATTTTTATACAATTTTCTTGCATCCAATTCAAGGTTATGCTGATATTATATAAAGCACTGAATGGTGACATTCCCTATATCAACGAATTCAATTGGTTTAACCGTAGAAGACCAGACCTGGACTGAGGTCAGCGAGTGAGCAATTTTTAAGAGTACCTAGGACCCGTGTCAGTTATGGTGATCGGTCATCATTTGCAGCCTTTGCTTGTAAATCATATAACAACCTTTCAAATGAGATTCGAAATTCGAAATTCGACAAATATTGATTGCTTTAAATCCTGTTTAAAAACTTATTTGTTTACATAATTACTTGAATTACTTCGTGTAAAGCACTTTGAGCCTTTTTTGGGGAAAGCGCTATATAAATATTTTCAATGTATGTATGTATACAACATACTATTGTACATGTAAGGATAAATGTAATGTACTATATAGCACCCAGACAGCACACACATTGCTTGCATTGTTTTCCCTTTCATATCAATGTCTTCTTTTCTTCCTATGAATATATACTGTACCTAAAACACAACCCACACCTAAATGTCTTCATCAATGCCAACTAAAACACCATGCACCACTAAAGAATTATTACAAAACCTTCCAGGAATCCATTTTACTATGTGGCTGCAAACCAAAATAAACTCCTAAAATCCCACATTAACCTTTAACTACAGTTTTACTGTACATCATCAGTCATAGCTGGCCTTCATGCTGTACAGTACATAATATATATACTGTACATAAACATACAACCAGAATTGATGGGACTCAATAAATTCAGAAACAGACAATGTCAGTGGGGTTCCCCATGTGCTAAACCACTAGAGTGGAAGTTCTAAAATTGATAAGTCTCTATGTATGCATGACATTTACAGTCTAACTCCTAGATATTGGTGAGCCCTGCTGTGATACAAGGAATAGTTATACGTACATACATGGGACTACAGTGTTAGGCACTGCTGGTAATAGCGTATCTAGGAAATTAAATTTGACACCTTGTTGTAACAAACACCACATCTCCAAATGAAATGAAATTACATTTGAATCGATATGTGTACATACATGTATATGTACTGTACATGTATATGTACTGTACATGTATTATTAAATGAATAAATTCTCGACCATCAAAGTAATATTGTATAGGTG
>JAODAF010126583.1:0-10511 GCA_027574765.1 Molpadia intermedia | reverse complement strand
CGGCTATATCTTCTATTGCAAACCTCGGATTTACATGCAATCTTCACAGTTGTAATAGGCATAAGATGTTTCAATCAAATTTGAAGAAACGCTTTAAGAAAAGGTCAAAGGTCACGAATTCAGTTTTTAAGCACAAATGTTGCCCTATGAGAAACATGGTAAGATTGTGAGGCACAAGACTTGTGTGGCACAGTCCCAAATAGAATAGTATCGATATTTCGTAGGTCCAATATGTCAGTCTTTGTGTTACATTCGGTGTCAATCTGTTTAGCCGGCTTAACTAGAACGTACCGACAAAACACGACATTATAGTCCAACTCGCCGTCAGTGAAGTAAGTTTTAATAGTAATGAAGACTTCTCCCAAATTTGAAGTAATTTCCAGAGTAATTTTATAGCCTGAAAGGGGTGGATAAACTTTACATAAGTTTACCCATCCTACCCTGGGGGTCGTCTTTTTTATCGGTTATACAAAAAACAAGAAACTCATAGCGTGTGTATTTATGTAGTATTTTATTTGTGTAGTATGATCCGTGCACAAAAGTCAAGACGAACGATGATGGATATTTCAGTTGAAACGAAAACATATAGTTCCCATGTTATTGACAAATCAGAATGGTTTGGTAACTACGGTATCTGGCGAACATATCCCATCAAGAATTTATAATCCTAGTTTGACATTTCATGCCCACGTGAACGCTTCAATGGAGTAATCAATACTAAAATCGACTCTAGACTCATGAGGAGGGGAGTTTTGCCCCTGCTATGGCAAAGTCTTCTTTTACCATGATAAAGCAATTGCTAATTGATGGATAAAACTAGCACTTAAATTACATCTTTGGAATACTGTGATAGCTTAATTCGATTAGGAAATGGTCACTATCCAGAATCTGTCGAATTATACCAAATCGAACCTCATCCTAACAAAGTATTTGGCTTAGTCAATGCTTACTGGTAACATCGGTTATTTCTACACATTCTACCCACGATCTCGTAGGTCAATGGTTATAACAGGGAAAGATATATCCACTTTTATGTTTTTAAGTCTATATATTTAAAATTAAAATTTCGTATAAAAGTGTTCAACTGGAACTAATGCTCTGCTGGGTCAGTAACCTATACACACATTATAGAGGATTGGTAGTGACGTCACTTCGCCCCTCTACTTGACCGCCAGTCGTTTAGGCGCTCACTGCTTTACTTAACAATAGTGAATGGATGGCACGAGTGCTGGACTGTAGACATTCGTGACGACAGTGGTTCGAGTTCTCCGAACAACTGTGAATACGTATGTGCATTTTGCTAGTCATAGGGTGAGTTAGTTGGATTGGTACGTACCGTATTTACTCATCCACTAACAGCCAAATAACTCGTATATTTAGTATTGCGCACATCAGTTCGGCTGTCATGTGCGGCATCCTCTTGGGGAAAGCCATGGTGGGTGTAGTGTTGGCGGTATGTCAACATTTTCGACGATTCTCCAATTGACTTAAATATTTTACAGATTATTCACATAATATTGTCTCGTACTGAAACAACGTCTACAGGTTCTCTCCCACATGAGATCAGCATAGGACTAAAATTGTCTTATGATAAATACTAGCTTCCCCGAAGAGGTCTTTGGCACCCACAATCTAGAGCGGTATGCCCCTGAACTTCCCCATCCCCGTTTCTTAAATCTAAATTAGTCTTTCTTTAGTCGCTTCAGACCTTTGTGTGCAAAATGTGTAGCCAAATTTTATTTGACACAAAAGCAGATGGTTGCGAAATATAAAACAAATTATAACTTAATTCAAATTAAATATGTCGATATTTACGATATATACATAAGACCGTCCACGTTCGGTTGATTTCATAACATTTACATTTTAAATATAAAAGAGATATGTATAATATGTAATTGAGACATTTTTGGGTGGTTTAAAAACAAAGCTAATGTACTTTATAGGTATTAATGAAAGGTTTTAGTTTTATCATTTGTGAGTTTGTTCACCAAATCTCCTTAGTAAGATGATAGTCGTGGACTGAACAATATTATCAGATACTGTGAATTAAGCAATATACTGTGCCATATGGTCTCATCGGTAATGGTTCCGTAGGAAATATTAAGAAAAAAATGACTTTGCACACAGGCTTAAGATCATCCAATTAATAATAAAGCAGCAGACATTTAATATGTACTAATAATGATACATTTAAATATTCGAATATGTTAAAGTAGAACATTTGGTACCGGAGATATGTTTCACTATAAGCCTAGTGTTATAGTAAACGTGTGATAGGCTACGCTGACTGACTAGATTATTTTCTGCAAAATACATGCGAAGGCGTCAGAATAGCTTATCGGCTCATGGATGAGGAGGGTGGAGGCGGGGGATAGTCGGTCAATACTTGCCAACATTCATCAATAGATGAGAGACAACGGTATAGGTATATCCTTGGTATTAACCTGGTCCCACATGCCCCTTCTACGAACTAATTGAGCTGCCGTATAGTTGTGATGTTGCATAAACGTGGTTAAGCGCTGATTATGTCAGTGTACTTGGAACATTAGTGCAGTTTAATGTCAGTATGTAGCTCATGTTGAGTTTCACGTGGTATGAAATAGTTTCCATACGTGCAACAATTCATTTTCCACAAAAGTCATTTTATTTCACGTTGAAAGTCAAAACAAGCATATTCATACAACTTTTATACCGAATTAGCTGGTGATTTGTTGTCTCTTGGCTCCGGACTACCAATCGGACTATTATCTTTCAAAATGGCTTCCTTGTGTTCCTCTGCTCGCCTTCTTAGTGCCTCCACGCTCATATTTTTACGATTGACACCTGGGTCTACCATACCAATAGGCCCAGCTACAGACGGCCAAAGAATACGGGCTGCAAAATGGCCGGCCATAATTCGTTGTTGCTGTGCCATCGAAAGTGCGGTAATGGCGTTCCAAGGTAATGAAACTGGGGGCGGTACACTTGGATAAAGCCCGGTAAACCCGTTAAACCAAAGTGACGTCATTAGCTTTTGATCACGGTTAAAGTCAGAGGTAGAATTTGATAATAAATTGTCGATACTGAATGAGTCACGTGCGTTTTTTGCACACCGCACTTCAGCTTCGTCCAAAGTACAAAATGGAGGCATTTGTGGTAAAAATGGATACTTTCCGTTTTTACTCAATGTGTCAAGCTTCATGTGGTCTTTAAACATTGGGACTTCCTTCCATAAATTGTTATCTATAAAGTCACCATAGAAACAACGTTGGCTGTTCATATTGATCGCCGAAGAGCGACATCCGCCATCTTCCCTCTTTGTGAAGGCTTGTTCCGCAGAAGGCAGCTTATCGTATTTATCTGAATTAATTTCTAGTCTTTTTTCAGCCGTTGTTTTCTTGCTACTCTTAGACGTATTTCCATGTTTGAACGTCTTTTCCCGTTGTCGTTTTAGCTTCTTTTCCATGCGCATCCTATCTCGTCTCTGGATTTCATCGGCCGAAATAGGTTCTCCGCTACAAATGGTTAACTGGGCGTTGTGCGCAGGTCGTCCTGGTCCTTTCTTCGTATTCTCCTTTTTACGCCATTTAGCCCTTCTATTTTGAAACCAAACCTGCCAAAATATAAACAAGAGATAAACATGATATTTATTTTATAAGTTTAAAGACTGTAAATATATGTTGAATTATATTCACGAAACTACCAGTAGTGAGCCTGGCCATGCTGACGTCAGGCAGAGGACGGTCCAACAATGCTATAGCTTTTTCGACGGCGAGACACTCATGCATTTATAGCATATGCTTCGTGCAATCGGTATGTATAATGATGTATATGAACAATATACCGCACGACCATCAATACTCTGAATCACTGATCTCTGTACTAGTATAGAAATCAGTGCTCTAAACCAACTACTATACTATTGCATTGTGGGATATACAACTGTAGTACATAACTAAACTTTTAGTCCATAGGCCTAAACATAGCTTACACGCCGCTTTCTGGGTTGCGTAGTCTAGACAGTAGGACGAACATGAGCATCAGTTTATACTTTATTGTAACATTTTTTTTTTTAAAGAATCCCCGACGGTTTTGGAAATATTCCGCGACAGGTGATATAGTTCCCGGGGAGGGGGTGCAGTATCCAATCTGCAACAACGGGATGATGCAGCATTTGATACTCGAAATGATAATGTTTATATTCAAGTTATTTAATATAAGATAATCGACAGAACTCATATATTAAGAAATTATTTGCGCTCAAATACGTTTTTAGAAATATACAGTGACTTGATAAATTCCATCTACGGTAATACACAATACCTTAGCATATGTTTCGGTGTCAGTAGAGTATGGATGC
Organism: Molpadia intermedia; assembly: GCA_027574765.1. NCBI lineage: Eukaryota > Metazoa > Echinodermata > Holothuroidea > Molpadida > Molpadiidae > Molpadia > Molpadia intermedia. Next base: position 6,169 of record JAODAF010126583.1, on the reverse strand, counting down.
TTTTGCCCACAGTGTTTCACAAGACATTGCAGGGACAAAAAATATTAACAAAAAAGAAAATCGTTGTTAAAATGTTTAAACTGCGAACATAAGTAACTTATTAAAATCGGCTTTCCAAATAATTTGATCGATCGTAGCAATATAGATTGATTCAATAAGTAAATACACAATAGATAGTAACTCAAAGTAAACCTATACGGTCTCACAAATTACTTGAAACCCATTTCGGCGTATAGTACGGTACGAATTTAAACCAGGTATAATAGCAGTACATGACAGGCGGGAGGAAGGAAAGTTGGTTGTTTAGCATGCAGAGAAAATCCTCTTAATTGTCGAACACGGTTAAGCTGTTATCGTCATTTATATATTGTCGTTCATCGCTGTAATCGCATTGGTACACAGTTCAGTTTCATTATTCTTGTTTTATAGTTAAACTTTTTTAGTGAAACATCATTTTTAAAATTCAAGCCGTTTGGTTCAAATTGTTGCATTTGCTCAAAATCCCCCCCCCCCCAAAAATAGCTGGGAGTCTTATGATGGCTAATAGAACCGACAAAATCTACAAAATGCTACTGAGGATTTTGCAGGATTTTCTTTTTCTAAACGATTCATTAAACATCTACTTGCTCTACTCCTTTAAACCCAAAACAAATAATCGTTAACTATACAAGCATTTCAACTTTCTTAAAGTTCATCGACTTTAAAAAACTTGAACAAATTATGTTTTCCCCATATTTTTTGTGTCATGAACACAAAGACATTTTCTGCAAGACACGGAGAGAGGCCCCTAATTGATACTAAAATCGCTTTTAGCCTCAACAGATAAGCTTTTATCACCCTCAGACACATTTCACTCTCAAGCAAAGTTTCTTTTATTAATAAACCGATTCAAACATTTATGCAAAGGACTTACATGCTCGACTAGCGCTGCTAATATTTTACCGGCATTTGTGAAAATTAATCATCCTTTTCGCTGTTATTTTTTGAAGTATTGAACGGTTGGATGTTTGATATATTATTTATACATTTACTGGGCTGTTTTTCCTATCGTTTGTTTATTTATTATTTTACACTGGCACAATTCAATGTGCATAAAACGTAAAAATGTAAGCAAGCAGCTCGAAGGTGTTACGTTATCACAATTGTATACTGTGATCCGTGTCCATTTATGATGTATGCCCGTTGCAGCAAGCAATATCTTAAACTGTAGGAAGAAGCTTAATGCAAAAGAAATATAACATAAAACTTAATGTATCTCAAACGATTTATTGTATCACTCTAAAAACACCCTGGTTCGATTTTATCAGGTATAGGGTCAAGTTGCTACTCACACAAACCTGGTGAAATTGACCAAGAAATTGTGGCTAAAATCAACTAGGATAAAGTTGGCTATGATTTAACCAGGATTTGGTTACTGGTTAACCAGGATTGCCTGGTCAATTTCACCAAGATTGTTTGGGTAGCATATCGAACCATTCCTTCCACCCACCAATAGATATGCTAATTCAAAGTCAATAGACAAGTATGTTTTTGATGTAGCCAATTTTGGGATATAACAAAATTAAATAGATTTTACAGTTAAAATTAAATTGCCAGTTCGTGATATTTTTTGTGTTATTTGTTGGCTGAATGTGGTCCCAGAGCGGTTGTAGTCATTTTTGCCAAGCGCCATATTCTTAATTGCTTTCAAAATGTATTATATGCATTGTCACGTTTCTTCGTTATAAAATACGTTACACACACATTTCTTGAGTAAATACGCTTAGTTCGCAGATAGGAACGGACGTTATTCTATAAAGAGATTGAAATCCACTCTAATATCACCAATGTGGGGCGCTCAGGTCCCCCAGAGAGAGATAATTCACTCTTAGTTATTTAGAGTAAATTTCTAGTATTTTTTATCACACTCTAACTTGAAACTTCATGGTTATTGTATTTTATATTGTGTCATTCGTGTTTGTCAGCATGGAACCACACATGGAACCACAGCATGCACACACCGTATCGTGGATCAATACATTAGTGTCGTCAATATAACCAAAATGATCACCAAAATTGCATGTTGGTAATATCTGGATATTTAATTACGTCACCTAAATGAACATTAAATTGTATTGGTTGATTAGATATTTGATGACGTACTTCTCCCTGCTGGATACCGATCTACCCCTCTTAAAATGTAGCGAGTTTTATACTTAACAATATATGTCTGTCTTACAATTTGATTGAAGAAGCACGTACTAATATAAAACACTCTGAAAGATTTAAGATATAATGATCGTGTCCTAGTTTCTTTTATAAAGTTTTCAGCTTCAACACTTAACTTTCTATTCTCGCTCCAATCCCATGCCTGAGTTTCGTTCTAATCATTTACCAATTACGTCCGTCCGTATCAGTTAGCAACAACCTGAATATGTACTAATACCAACTTGAATCAACCCTTTTATTAAATTTACCAGTTTTAGTCACTCAATTAAGGAAATTTCTCCTTAATATAGAGGTGCGTTAGAATTGATAGAGCGAGATTTGATCTTTTACGCCCGCTTCGTGACATATTTGAGAACAGAGGGGGAAAGAGCCCATCAGCCCTGTTTTAACATACCTTTGAAACTAATTTCGTGAGTTGGATGAGATGTACGTTCTTGTTAGGGTGAGAATATTCTAGGCAAACAGTACGTGTCTAAAGCGTTAATTTGTCGTCAAGTTCTGATTGTAAGTGATTATTTTACTAGACAGACAAGACGAGACAATTATTTCGTGACGTTTTTTACTTCCTGTTATCAATTTTAAGGGTTTAGTATTTGTCCAGAAAGATCTCATTTTCATGACAGTAACGATAAAATTAAATGTAGCGAAATATAAAGCTCGAGAGACCAATCATGAAAATTAATATCTTGTAAAAAAAAAATCCATAGGCCGAATATTTGGGTTGTCGAGTTTTGAACACCTCCATAGTAATTTCTTCCGTCATTTCATACATTCCTAATTCCTTCTATTTGATAGTTTAAGGCTGATGTTGCGATTTGGGTTAAAGGGATGCCAGGATTTATTTATCAAGAAGTGCCGGATAGTTTTTACAAAAAACTCGAATAGGCGTAATATTATTTTATTATTTCTATAGTAAATTGTCAAAAGTTCTTGTGATCGACCTAATTATTACATTTATCTTAATACAGAGAGTCAAAACCTATCATCTACTGAACACAGAAATAAGTTAGAGAGAGCGTATGCGTAGAACATAAACCGCATAATCGGAAATGTTCAGAAAAATTAAAGTTGAACTTAAACCAATGGAAGCAATGGTAAAATTAAATTTTATGATACTAATTTATATAAATTGGTCTTTTAGCATGATAAAAGCAAAAGCAAAAATTAAGTTTATAAAAAAAAAAATTGGGGGGGTTATTTGTTTAACATGAAAGAAGACTACCTTGAAGGAAGTTTAAAAGTAGGGATGGATAAACTAAATTAAATGTACAGCTAGGGGTGAAAATCTGAATTTATCAACATATACGTGCAAAAACCTTCCAAGTAAAGTTTGGGGAGGGGGTAGGGTGTCCTTCTTGTTACCGTTTCGTTCATAACCTTGCACCTCATAATTCATCTGAACTCTCTCGTATATTTTCACAAGAAATAAAAAAATAATTATACAATTACCATTAGGACAACTTTCTACTGTAATTCTAACTTGTTTCGATTGAGAAAGTTTACTATAATTATAAATAAATGACTATAATTTCATAAATATTTTATCTAATCTAAATTCAACAATCTTATTATTTATATATAATTATATTTCATTTATAAGTTTTACTTATTTAAACAAATATAAATGGGACAAGATTGTTAGTTCATTCAATGTATTACTTTAGAAATGATCGTTTACTTTGCTTCATATTTAAAAAAAATCCTTCAGAAAGCACAATAACAATAACTGAAGTATAATCTGATTCGTGTAATATTATTTTATTATTTTTCGATTACTGTTAAACATGCCATAAATGTATAACGTGTACTTTAAGTTATCCATAATACAGCATTAACACTAATGACACCTTCAGTATTCGCTTTGATATTTTAATTTGATTACAACTGCCTAAGTTACCTGATTACATATTCGAGATTTCAATTTTATTTCATTTAAGCTAACGAAGGAGAAATTTCTGATACAACAATATATAATATTGTCTTCTTTACTTCCAAAGACCACCCATCGTTTTCAAGCGGAAGTTTCAAGCACCCGGGTCTTAAAGCTGTTCTCTGCAACAATTTTCCTCGAGAGAAGAAAATCTTTTAGTTTTCCAATGAAATTAGTTTTACTTGTTTAGTTATTATGTTTTAATTTTGCAAAGTAAATGCTCTTACTATAAGCATTACGAGCGAGTTGTTCCTCTGCTGGTAATTTCGCCTCTGGCTAGAAATAATTTTAAAACAAAGTCTATTTGTCTGTAAAAAACACTGACAAAATACAAAAGGCAGTCAAATAACGAAATATGAACGTCGAAGAAGAGGAAAAGGCGAATCCTTTTCTGGTGATTTAGTTTTGATCTTCTGTGTTTCGGATCAAAGTGATTATATGTCCTTGGGGCAAACTTCGCACGGATGCATTTTAATTGACATTTAAGACCGGGTATGGCAGGTTTCCAAAATCCCTGCAAAAATTAAAAGGTTCTCTTTTCTCTTTGTCAAGTTTTGTGGGATCGGAAAATACAATTAGATGTATATCGTTACTCGAGCAAGGCTTGTAGACTAGTGAGTTAAAATACCGTATTTAGCAAAGACGGGATAATTTTACGGCCTGTTGGATTAACTATTTGCGAGTGACCTAGAAAAAAAGATCAACTGGGCAAAAGCAAACATGATTTTGACAAACATGTCTAGAAATAACGGAATTAGTTAAAGATACATTCGAATAGGCAGATTAATTTCTCCTTTAAACATTTACTGGTATTTATTTTCACAATAAATGGTTTCTACCTTACGTTTTGCTTTTCCAGATAAAATAATATTTTATTTTGTGGTTGAATATTACATTGGCCGAAGGCTAGAAAAATGTTGCAATTCTCGTTCCTCTCTCTTTACAAATTTAAAACATACATTAATCCTTTTGTATGAGTTTATTAAAGTAAACCTACGGATGGCATTACCGAACGATATAAAATATACTTGTATTGTTTAGTTTTAATAGCCGATGGATCAAATTGCCCATAGCTTAATAAAATAAACTTACTATAAATAAATTTGATTGCATCGACAAACAAATGTAAATTCGGTGTAATTTGCATATAAAGATAATAAACCACTTATTGGAATTTTAAAAAAGTACGCAATGCAATGGAATTAAAAGTCACCCATGGATATAATCTCCGTAGAAAAGGCCTAGAGTTAGTATTCCGTAATTGACAACGGATCAATTATACCAAAAGGGCCGAAACCTTCAGGCAAAAATGTATTATACACTTAAAATGCTTTAAAACCATTCATTGGATTTGCTAATTTTTTTTAAAGAATAAAAGGGTATAGAAAAAGTAGACAAACCTAAAAATTAGCTTATAGGCTGCATCTAATTGACTTTAACAGGATTTGTACGAAAACAAAAGAAGTTAAGCAGCAGAGGGTCGCTATAGTTTCTTCAAAGTGCGTTGCCATTTAAATAAAATCCGGGTAGTCAAGCAAAATAAACCAGAAAATAAACCATTTAAATATTAGAACAAATTCGTCAAGGTTTGTTTAAAGTAATGTGTTGAAATATACGCAACACCGAATAAAATAATACATGAAAGGCAAGAAACGACATGACAAGCGCAGGTACGAAATCAGATTCAGATTTTAGTAATATTATCAATATAAATACTGCCATGATGAAAATTGCCGACATCACTTTCGCTTGAGCACATGACCTCCCGCGTTACGTGCAGATGCCCTAAATATAACCGTCGAGACAATTGAGGCCGGAATGACTCGTTAAACTTCGACCGTGTAAAGTTAGCTGCAACTGGAGTGATACAATTGGTTGAACAGAGATCACGGGGAGTGGTGCATTCCAAGCATTTGTGTTACTCGCATGGATCCCATAGAAGGAGATAATTCACATTCATTCATACTTGAAAAAAATCCTTCAATCTGATTGGTTCATTACAGTCAGGTGACCGTTGATTATCCTACGATA
>JAODAF010126473.1:0-10511 GCA_027574765.1 Molpadia intermedia | reverse complement strand
GGTTTTCGTTCAAATACTTGTATTTGATTGCTCTACAATATATATCTTCAAAATGTCAGCCTTCAGTTCTCCTTTAAGTATTTTTATTTATTCTAGGCACAAAGAAGTTTTGATAGTCTATTTGTGTACATTCTGTAATAGTCACAATGAAACATTATGTCATTTATGTTGGAAATGCCAAATAGTTTGCAACTTTATTTTAGACATTGAATTAGCAGTTCTAAGGCGTCAACTTTATTTTGGCCGAATGTGACATATGTTTTGGATATTGTATTGATATAAGTTGCTATTGAAAACCCCTAGGCTTACAACTTCATTATTTTCCGAATTGCAGGTGAAGCTCTCAATGTCAATAAATTCCTATATAGATTATTTTTTGGGTTACAAGCTAAAGAAACTAAGTTGAAGAGTTATTTACAAATGCTTATACAGTCAATGCCAAATGTCATTTTATCCTTAAATTGATGTAAAATATTGACAATATTTTTTATAATATTTGTATAATGAATACTGTAATTTATCTATGATAATAAGAACTTACTAGAGAAATAAAGATGAAGGGGAAAGAAGACATTAGTGCACTCAAACAAAACTTAATACATGGGGATAAAAAAATATATGATAAATGATAATAACCACTATTTTGCATTTTTTATTAATAGAAAATCACACTAAGCCAAGACTACGTGGTGTGAGCAGGCAAATAAGAATGAAGAAAACTAAGCACTCGACTCCTTTGGAGAATAATTCTTTAAACCAAATTATTAGGGATAATTAGCTATAGAGTGCGGCATTCGGACACCAATGCATCTCGACGGAACTCTGTTGTAGAGTCCCGTAATGAAGGACCTTGCAGGGAGGCAAGTGGTAAACAATGGTCAGGATGAGCCGGCGGAGAAAATGGGGGAAACCTTGAAGCCAGTCAATGAAGAAGAGGTCATGACGGAGAAGGTTCTGGGAGACGATGGGTAAGAACAGGCGGAAGAATGCATGATATTAGACAGTAATTAATCAAGATGATCTAACTTTGCATGCAAAGGTCGCACAGGAGTCAACCAATTGACTTTTTTGTTTGGAAGGTACCTTTGAGATACGAATATGGCATCATAAATTTAAATATACAAAAAATTCCAAAAAGGTCACCGGAGTTCAAAGGTCACACGGAAGCGCATCGACTAGTGGATTACAATAGCGTAAACTTCCAACTCTAACGGTCATTTCGTTCTCAGGTTATTGCCAGGTATTGACCACTAAGTGACATTTGGTGGCCTTGGATCACATGACCGACCGTTATGTTTCACAATAGGGAACATCTACTAACTATGGCGGATCTGTATATTAACACACATCAACCTGACGTAGGCATATGTTCCCTTTGCCTTCGGCAAGGAACCAAAAATGAAGAAATTCACTCCTTGGTGTATGTTTTTCGTTTATCATAATTCTATCTCATAGACTGCAAACAGTGTTGATTAGCTGTACAGAGAGCATTATCAATTTAATAAATAGCACTTATACAAAGTGTTAGAAAAAGGATATGATATAATATAATGAAAATAGGTAAAAAATTTACTCTTTTGAGACAGTAAATTTCATATAGGATGGGTGACTGTCAGTATTGGACATTCATTTAGCTTAATTGACTAGTATAGGTCAGTATGGGACCCAAACATATGTACATATTGGACTGTGTACCATCATCATATAGAGTATGGAGAATAAATTAAGTTTATTAACAACTTGATATTCTGGTCACTCCAGAGTAGGCTAATTCAAATGCTTTACTTTGTCATTTAACTTACTGGGGCAAAATCCATTGACTGAAACACCTATATATTGTAAAACAAATCAGGCATTAAACTTAACCTTGAATAACCAGCCGATTAGGTAATATTTTACGTAATGTTTTACGCCATCGATACTGCGCCATGCATTAATCTGCTTGACTGTCAAATTTGTATTTGAACCATCACAGTTTCCAACAACGAGATATACATTCTATTCTGTACTAGAGTAAATGGTGTAAGTATACCTTCTTTGCATCAATCCCTGACAGTTTCTGTCGATGAAGTAGAGTAGAATGCATACATGTCTTTGCACATGAAACTAAAGTAGTCTTGTTTTTTTTAGCAGGCCGACAGAGAAGTTTCGGCTATTGTTAATTGTTATATAACATCAACAAAAGCAAAAGGATGACCTGTTGGGCTGGGCGATTTCAAGATTTCCAGCTGAACACTGTTCCAGTTTTGCATACAAGAAATTTTTGATACAAAGATGGTTAGCACAAACTGATTAAGAGTTTCACACCTACATACATGACATCATAGTTGTATAGTTGACATACTAGTCTATATTCCATATTCAGATATGGATTGCACAAGTTGACATGTACTGTATCAAAGTAGATGCTTATCTCTGTACAGCGAATGTTTTGTGGCATAAACTACAGTTTTGTAGATTGTAACTTGAAAATAGAGAATGGGATGCATATTTTTGTTTTAAAGAACTCTTTTCAAGACAGCAGTAAATAGGACTGACCATCACCAATGATTCACCTTATCCTTATACAATTGTCTTCAGATATAACATCATACATTACTAACTTTAGATTAGCGAGAGAAGAAGAATTCTCATATCTTGAGATATAACATCATATATTATAGCTAACTTTAGATTAACAAGAGAAGAAGAATTCTCATATCTTGAGATATAACATCATACATTATAATTAACTATAGATTTAATAGCGAAAGATGAAGAATTCTTTTTAAAGTTGCATATCTTTAGATATAACATCATACATCAAAAAATGTCATTAGCTGAATCTTTTAAATGGTTATTTTAATTTATCCCGCCCATGTAACTTCTTGAACAAGCATGCTGCTCACAAATACAGCATTTGTTATTAATTTGACTGGACGATATTAGTTTGCTGGCAATGGAATAGATATCAAACTGGTAACATTCCCACAAAGCATGTATCAGGTTATCAGCAAACCCTAAACAAGTTATCAATCGCTATTCACTCCAATGTTAAATTAGAGTAGCATAGATCACTTCAACCAAGGTTAGGTCTTACTGTTGTTAACTGAATGTCATAGAAGTTGATAAATGGTATACATTCCCTAATATCCCATACCCATCCTCACCCCCTGCCCTACCTTGGCAAGTACTGTATCTTTGGTCCATCAAGAACTTCATTTCAAACATCTTATACGGAGAATATACATCTGAATCTATCGATGGAATGAGATGCTCTGTCACCGTGCGCTTCTTCCCAAACATTCATCAACACCTCCAAATCGATGGTATTTAAGTTATTGTTTGATAACACCAGCTTGGTAAGTGTTTCTCCTGAGGGGTGCTGGGGTGACATGAACCCAGCTAGGAGGTCGAAGATGCTGCCATCCAGGGGTGACTTTAATCCACACATGGATACATCCAGGGACTTGAGCCCGCATCCAGACTCCTGAAGGCTGGTTAGAAGAATATGTAAGCCATTTGATGTGATTTGTGGGTTGGTTGATAGATTAAGGTAGGCCCAGCTCACTGATGAGGACCCTGGTATACACCTGAAATGAAGAAGAACATAAACAACGGAAGGCATAGTCACTGAAATAGTCCGGAATATTGGATGGTTTGACCCAGCCATTATTTTCAGTGCATGGTCATGTCGAAATGCATACATCACCACACAAAATTAGCTATCCTAACAATGGTAGTCTAACAACTATTGCAAAATAAATATTTTACAGTTTTTCTTACGATAAACATTTTGGAATCAACTGTCTGCTAATAGGTCAGAGTTTATTGAAATCATATATGTCAATGCCATGAACCACAAGAAGTTGTATGTTTATTAACCACATATAAACTTGGAAGAAAAACTCACTTTGCAAGAAATGTCATGTCCTTCTCATTTAGTCTACAGTCTTCCAAATTCAACTGTTGAAGACAGCAATTTCCCTGTTAACAGAAAAGCAAGCAAAGATGATCAATTGAAAACAATGAAAGGTGAGGAAAGAAACTTAATACAGGGACAGACAATTTGAACAAAAGATGATGTGGTAATCACTGATGTCCAGTGTGTTCTGTTACACTACAAACAATAGGCATCATCTACTGACCATGCATATCAATCATAACATAGAGGTTAATGCTAAGTTTTCTCTATCAATGTGTATCCGCACTGTTAGAAAACAAACAATAGGCATCATCTACTGACCATCATGCATATCAATCATAACATAGAGGTTAATGCTAAGTTTTCTCTATCAATGTGTATCCGCACTTTGGAATTTGTGCCACATCATCATTTGTTCTGTTAGAAAACAAACAATAGCGATCATCTACTTACCATCATAAATACCAATCATAACACAAAGAGAATGCTAAACAAGTTTTCTGTTTCAATTGGGATCAGCTGACCTCACCATCATTTGTGCTGTTAAACTACAACAATAGGGATTATCTAAAAATTGGGAACATCACTTCTGCTAACTCTATCATTATCTGCTCTGTTACAACCACAAACAGGGAACATCTACTGGCCATCATACATACCAAGTATGACATCCATCCAACATTGTCATCGTGAGATATCATGCTTACATGCTTCAGGGGTAGTCTGGTACCACCAATAAATATACACCTATATTCAAACATAGTAAATGTCATAATGTAACCCTTCTTGTTAACTCACCTTGCTATAAAAGCTAGCTAAGTGTTTCGTTAGTTTACAATCTCCAGCCTCATCACAGAACTAAGATCAAGTACCTTCATTGTTTCTTGGCTCAAACACATTAACTGTCATAAAATAACCCTTCTGGATAATCTATGAATTCTTTGAAGTGAACTCACCTTGCTATAGAAGGCAGCTAAGTGTTTCGTTAGTTTACAATCTCCAGGCTGAGGTATCACGGAACTAAGATCAACTCTGTTCATCTTCTCTGGATTCAGACATTTCAACAACAATTCAACTCCCTTTGAGCCCAAAGCATTGTGGGAAATATTTAAATGCTGAAGATAGTTAGCACCTGCATGAAGGAATTATTAAATAATAATTAAATTATAGAACAAATAAGACCTGCACATTGAACTTGGACAGCAATCCTAACAGCAGCATGGCCCAGTTGGTATCCTATCTTTGAAATATTTAAATTATGCTGGGTTAAACCAGAAACCTTGGACCAAGAAAAAATTGTCAATCACGTATTAGTTATGTTATTTGTAACTTGAATGGAAATGATGTCATAACAATTCAACCAATCATATGAGTGGAAGCTAAATAATTGATGATGAAATTAAAGTATTGACTGTTAATGAGTTTGAGTTAAGGTTGCTTGAACAAAGTTTATGCTAAGATTATGTAATGTCAATTATGTTAATTAGTAATGTAAAACTGTAAATAACATGACAAAATTTACTATGTAATAATGTAGCAACTAGGCTGTGGTGTTTGGTTTTACATTTAGGGACAAAATATACAATTTTCTTGCCTTGCATTCTAAGTAGTGGATTGCAATTTCTATGAAAGTATTGCTTTGGTCCTCAATGATATGCATGACTGCACTATCATGCCTTGGTGGAGAAAGAAAGCACATAAGTTGGGAGGGGGAGGGTTTCTTGGAATGCTGTGCAGTTGATATGCTTGGCAAGATTACACAACAGTAATATATAAAAAAATATTTCTGGGGCACTGATGAGGGCACTCTTCCCAAGTATTTTGGAGTCCTATTAATTTGTAGTGCCCCTAAATTGTGGAATGCCTGGTAGTGTACATTAGTTGACCCTTCCATGTTCATCCACATTTACTCAATACCAGAGCTAAGGCTCAGCAAGTATGCCTGTACCTCTATTTAACAGATTTTTAACTTCCTCCAGGTTGCCTGTAGAAGCTGCTGTTTTGAGATCATCGGCAATCAATGGGGAGCCTCTTTGATCACGTCTCGGGATACCTTTATTTCTTGAATTGAATCCAGACAAACGCTGGTTCCTGGATGTCTGAAGTAAGTCTTCTCCATAGCGCCGAATGGGATGGCTGGGGCTGGAATCATGTGAAGTGTACTAAGACAAATTAGAATTTATGAAAGTTAGAACTGACTAGAATAATACAGAATATTGGCAAGTTGGAGAATTGGAGAATCGGAATTGGATAATGCAGCCCACCTTTGAATTGGGCCCACGTATTTTGACCTTGTTTTGTCTACAAACTACATTCTGAATGTTTTATTATGTTGTAAACATTAGTTATATAGAAGTTTGTCATAATTTAATTTGAGGGTCATTCCATGAAGTTGGGGCACAAAATCATTGAGTGTACTGAGTACTGACATATCACTGTCCCATAAACAGTTTTGTCACAAAGGCCGAACATCATTACGTCAGTACCACTTGTTTTAAAAGGAAATTGTTTCATCATGCCATAAGTTGGATTTTATTTGCTAAATGTTCTCTTAACATAATTGTAACTAAGTACTAACCTTCAAAAGTATATTTCTTCATTTCCAAATATCAAAATTTGGGACACAGTGTTACATTTTATGTTATAAATTTTACCATGTATTCATGATATTTTAATCATAATTAATATTTAATCCAGTCATGTATCATACAATATACTTAACCTACACCACATATTACATCAGATATTACAGTAGATATGATATACTACTAGAAGGTTTTGAAAATAAAGAAATGTCTAATTTTTTCCCCTGCCTTGTGGAATAATCCTTTTGTCGGCCCGGCAGTCTAAATGACTACTTTGCTGTTTGGTCACATGAAAATATGTGTGCATATGTTCAAGCAAGGATATATACATTTGATAAATTGTGTGTCTAAATACAGGCAACTTACAGGACATTCTTGATAATAAACTAGCAACCTGAGATGAACAAAACCTTGATTCATTGGTTAAGTGTTAAAATTCCTATACTGTATTAAAGTTACACTGCACAAAATCCATGGCTACCTGCTGTACCAAATTTTTACCAAGCACAGATCAACCACATGCATGTTTGTGATTGTACAATATACTGATATAGTAGTCATATGTACATTTATACAGACTTTAAACAGTATGATAAAAGCCATAGATTTGCAGTCAATAACAATATACCACATACTCTTACATTAATGTATATGTACATGACATTTATGTACATGACATTTATCATATAGAATTGTATACCATAACACTACCATATACTGTACTGTAGCTCAAATCCTCTGTATGGTCCAGTATAAATATCAACATGCAAGCTCAACTAAGCAGGAAGTTGCTATGGCAACTCCCTGAGCTCTACAATACCATTTGGTAACTGCAAAAATTGTAGATACAGTACTGTAATTTACAGCACCTATGGAGACCAGATTATGATGCTCCTTTAATAATATTCTAACATACAAAACAGCTGAACTGCTTTTTTTGAGGAATGCCTGCAGAGGAACCAGTTGAAACCGGTTTGTACTGCTGTCATATTTCTGCAATTTCAGTGGAACCTGTTTAGGGCAGATTTTATTCTTTAGAAACAAAGTTATAACCCAATATACAGTAGATAACAAAATCAATACCTATAGGATGTTTCTTGCGATATTAACAAGAAATTCTGGACCCAAGTACTGTTGTACTCACCAGAGTCATGATAACTCAGTAGTCAGTAGTCAGTACATGTAGCTATACACTATAGCAGCCACACAGGTTCAAATCCTGCTCATGCTCAACTTTCCCCCAAATTAAACCTTTCTTCCATCGAGGCACCAGTAACTTCTTTCTTATTAATTTTGACACCCGCTAACACAATCCTTGAATTCATCAGTGTCAATAAAGCTATCTTTCATGAACACGAGACAATTATATCTTTCAAGAAAAGAAAACACATAACATGGACCAATCCAGAGTAGGCCTATTGAAATTTTCAGCTGTCCTGTTACTAGCCTTCTTCAGCAATAGTGGCAAGTGCAACAAACTGTTGAAACTGTGGGTAGTGAGCCTTATAAACCTACTAAAATATTTCAAACCCCTGATCTCTTCATTAACTATGTACACGATTTGAATGACTACAATGTGAAAACAGTGTCAGATGAGTGCATCATAGCACACACATTGTTGCAGTTTCCTAATATTACAGTACATCTAAGGTTGTCACATGTGACAGCTTGACTTGATAAATGACTTTTTGTACATATCATGATATTGAAAAAGATTTAATTTAGTAGTTTTAAAGTGTTTGTTTTTTACAGTTGTTTATTTTCAGATTTTTTTACAAACACATTGCATTTTCTATTCATTTATTTTTCCTTCATGTTATTCACAAACCATACACCAAGAAGATCATGATATCACGATACATCTATAGTGTAATCTTTTCCTTCGGGATAATCAATCAAAAAATATTGGAAATTGGGACAAAAGATCATCAAATTTAAAAGATATAATGATGTTGTTTATTAATGCATTGACCTGTTATGTTTCCTTCACATAGGTCTAGTCTAATGTATTTGCTATGTACAAGAATACACATACCATGTTACCTTTTCATGTTATTATATAGAAATATTTAGGCCAACTACTTTTAAAATAACAATTCATCTTACTATACCGACTCGACTGTTTCAGTCGATGGATCATGAAGGAGAGCAGAATTCATGCACGTTTTTACAGTATCCGAATATGGCATCAAAAATTTAAATATCCGAAATTAGAAAAATATCAAATCAAAAAGGTCACCAGAGGTCAAACTCAGGTCAAAGGTCGCAACGCCCAATCTTCAGGACAATCCTGAATAGGTTCCTTTTGCTATTTAAGCAAGGAACCAAAAATATATATGTAAATATATCAAGGACAAACAAGAGGTTACAAATTTGCCTAAAAGAGAGCAATTCTAAAATTGCCTTTCCAAAAAGTGCCTATTGGATAGATGTGTTAGATAATAATTATGTGTTATACCTGTATAAAGTAAACCTAATTAGTCTTAATTGACCACCTAGCACACATTAATGTTAAGTATAAAAATACAGTTGCAAGGATTGCCCAGCTTGTGCAGTGTGCACCTTGCCCACTCACACTGAACAGGAAATCGGGAGATGATCATTATTATACAACGTGATAAACATTAGCCGAATTTATTTATTGTGTTTATTTTATTGCATAAAAATCTGTAAATAAAAAATTGAGAACTGCTATGCAAAACTAATTTGCATAGCAGTTGTTGAAATGAATTCCTGAGCCTCACCCATTCACGGGGCATCTGCCTGCCAAGTGTGACATTGATTCATCATGTCATTAAATAGATATAATTTTTACAAGCCTTATATATGATAAACCTATCAGCCCCACCCACCCATGCATAATTATAAGATGGGAACTTTGGGTTACAATAGTACAGTATGTATCTATTATCTAACATCACCGTAGATAGATCATCATAGATATCTTGTCATACCATTGCGAAGGTGTCAATGTTTTAAGAATTTAACGTTAGGCCTATCCACTCATTAATATTCATGATAACAAGAACATTTAATTTAGGCACATCTATATATCATGGAGACCTATTTGCCAAGTATGACATTGATCCATCATGTAATTATTGCCCCACCCACTCATGAACATATTAATGAGATGACAAATGTTTGCAACATGAGTGCACACCTAACATTAGCTAACATCACAATACCAAGTATGAAGCTATTCGGACATACCATTGCAAAGTTACTGTTCACCATACTGAGATATAATAATAATTCTAACTGATACAAGATGAATGGTAACATATGCGGTAGCCTAACCTTGTTTGTCTTTGACACATAGGCCTAACATTGGTCCAACAGTTGCTATTCCCCAAGAATTAATACTAAGTTTTACAAACAAGATTTGTAAAACATTATCATGTTTTGTTTATTCCAAACAAACCATATATTGTAGTTACATTTCGCAGAGATGCACAGGTACAGTACATGCATGTGAATTATGTATTTCAAACAAAATTTAGTACCGATACTCAAATGTTTGCCAGCAAGAATTCGTCGATGTTCAAATGCTAACGATTGTTTTTTACAAAGGCAAGCAAAGATGTGTTTCAAAAATGGTTTTGACTGGAATATATAATTATCTTTTTTTGACGGTAGCATTTTAAACTTTTGAAATGGTAATTAAATTGACAGTGCCATAAGCCTAGCGTAGTAGTTGCTTAGGACTTGATGTTGAAGTTGAAGTAAGTTGAATAGAAAATACGCTGCTCGATTCTAAACATGATTATATTGTTGTATTTCTGCATAGTCCTATACGAGAAAAACAAATTTTCCACAATATCATTCAATATCGGATCGGTATCGCCCGAATTGGGGAAGGCAATATCAGATATCGGCCCAATGTCAACACTAGCACTAGCAGTAGGTCTAGCAGATACAGTAGCATAGATCTATGATCTACAATCTTCGACAAAATTATCTGGGACAAACCCCGCTCCCTGTATCAATGTTGGACTCATTGAACGCATGTGCTCCAACAT
>JAODAF010126362.1:0-10516 GCA_027574765.1 Molpadia intermedia | reverse complement strand
GTGTAGTAATTAGGGGAAAACGGTTTTACATATAAAACTAATTAGATGCAAAATTTTGCTATACCCCCCCCCCCCCCCGCCCCAATGTAAAATATCAGTGTTGGTTCTTCATTTTGCTTATGGTGGGCGAAGGGGTACCAGCATATAGCGTAAAACAATTAGGGGTACGGGGAGTCCAAAAGGTTGGGAACCACTGCTCTACGGAATCCAAAACAACCCAATTAAGGGCACTATACAGGGCAACCCAAAACAAGTCTCAGAGGGTAACTCAAAACAAACTTCCCCTCCCCCAGGGCACTAAAACACGCTCGAGAGGGCACTTAAACACGCTGTAGGACACGCGCCGAAGGGCACTCACGCACGCACCGAAGGGCACTCACGCACGCAGCGAAGGGCACTCACGCACGCACCGAAAAGCACTCGATCACGCACGCAGCGAAGGGCACTCACGCACGCACCGAAGGGCACTCACGCACGCACCAAAGGGCACGCACGCACACATCGAAGGGCAACCTGAAGCTCAATAAACCCGAACGGCAATCTAACGCGCCCTGAATGACGTTTAAAAATGCCAGAATGGCACCCTGCAATCACACCCAAAGGGTACTTAAAGCGGACGCTCACTATACGCCATACCAACGGGTTTAGATGGTAGACATCTGTCTATAATCGGTTAAGTTTTCAGGTATATATGTGGTTTATTTTTAAGCAGTGGATTGCAGATTCAAAATTAGTTTTGATAATCTCTTTCACATGATATCATGGAGAGATTACTGAAACGGAACATTATCCTCATACATTAAATCAAAACAGTATATGCTACAGATATTTCAACATATATCTATAACTGTTTAGGATTATAGGTCTGTACTAAGACTAAACAGACAGGCCTTCGGATTCCGGTCCATTTATTTATGTAAATGAAAGTATTATTACCATGGCCGAAATTTGACTGCTATATATTTTCATTGTCACGCATGATTTATAAGCTAACAAGAGATGAGGAATGGGAGCCATTTTTATGCTATACGGCATTTCTTCCCCTTACCGGAACCCACCTCAACCTGTTTTTGTTTGTACGACTATCGACCATCTTGCACTATATGTATAGTTAATGTTCTCAGGCATGTTAATGACGTAGAAAGCGACGCACGGAGAACCTGCCTTTCACGTTCTGTCAACTTACAAAATGGAATTATCAAGCAAAAGCCACTGTTTTTGCAGGTGAGGTATGACTCGATCCCACTCTGCGGGTACCCGCTTCCCCTTTCAACATGCTTGTTACGAATCATATATACTATTTACATGTAGTCATGCTTGCTGCTTTGTATTTGATAAACAGGACCAACACAAGCAAATGTACACCGTTGGCGTTTGATTACACAACAAGGGCGGATCCAGAGGGGGGCGAGGGGGCGACCGCCCCCCTTACGGCCGTACAAAATAGGCACCTACCCCATATTAGTCACGCAAACAAATCATTCCACGACAACGTTCGCCCCACTTACAACTTTTTCTGGATCCGCCCTTGATCGCATTGAAGGTATTTTAAAGAGATAGTGTACTTATGCATAAATGTCATGATTTGTTTTGATAATGCAATTTAAGTCAACCATTGAGATATACATGCTTTTGTAAAAGACAACTATTTAATTCTATTAATGCCACATACTCACACTGTCTCTGTGAAATGTATTATTTTATCTTTTGAGGTGAAATTAGTTCAATACATATTTTTGTATGTCGCCTGAACGGTGCCGACTGCAGCTGCCTTTGTCCCTGTCATCATTTAGTTGGTGTGTGCCTCGCCGTTGGTAGCCTCCCCAGGTCCCACAGATGCCCCGCCCGACTCCGCTTCGCTTTATTGGTACCCCCCTAGATGATGTTAACCCCCCTGTGCTCCTGCTAACAACATCATGGCTGCGCCATTGTCGATGACCTGGATGTAATATGCTGTGTTAGCGGACCACTTTACTTTATACCATACACTGAATAGTTGATCCCTTATTTTCGTTAAATTAATTTGCTATCTAAATTGTGTAAGTTGTCTTATGTCTTGGGGTGGGGAACAAGGGGTGGTTAGGGAATGTTACAGTACTGTAGTATGACCGTGGTTTAAGGCAGAAAAGACAGTTGTAGCATCGAATGTGATTCCAGTGCAGTCGCAGTTTATTACGGTACGGTGTGTGTCGTGTGTGCAGAACAAAGTTACAAAGGAGACCATCCCTTCACGTAGGGTTCCTTGCATTTATAACAAACAAAGATTACGTAACAATGACGCATACCTATTATTACCTAATTAACATAGAACTAGCATAACTAAACTTAATCAAAAAGAACATCTATACAATAACACAACTAATTTAAAGGGGATATCCATTACAACACTTCCCCTTTCAAAGAAATGAATGTTCTCATTTCACTTTTCTACAGGCTACACAGTTAAAAAACTATTTAATACATCTTCAGTATTCGATATAGCATATATATTCAAGGATACAAAAATATTTATTTGATGTGATTCCAGTGCAGTCGCATTTTATTACGGTATACGGTGTGTGTACGTGTGTGTAGAACAAAGTTACAAAGGAGACCAACCTTTCACATAGGCCTAATAGGGTTCCTTACATTTATAACAAACGAAGATTACGTAACAGTTATTCAAATAATGCATACCTAATTAACATAGACCTAGCATAACTAAACTTAAAGAGAACATCTACTACAATTAAACACAACTAATTTAAAGGGGATATATATTACATCACAATTGTCAACAGAACTTTGTAACGGCGTATTCTTAATAAGTAATCACATATGATGAAAGTTCTCACTGTTAGTCGTATTCTTAATGACATAATTATTGGCGAGAGAACAAAGTGACACATAGCAACGTATCTAATATATACATACACTCACATAAATGTTGGCTTAATGCGCAACGCACTATAGAATATAGCATATAGAATATAACCTATATATACACTTTATAAAAGGAATTCATTTATATAACTAACCACTACATTCGTGAAAATTTGTATTAAACACACATTTTAAAATAGCATATACAGGACCATATCAACGATAAGGGTCGGTTCAGAGGCAGAAGTAAATCAACGACCCCCAAACAGTGGCATACCAAGTATTTCTATAAATTTGCTCACTTTTTGTGTACCTCATTATAACCTTTAATCAGAACGTATATCTGCTTTCATTTTGGGGTAAATTTCTATATTTCCTTCAACACACTGATATCCACTGATATCTATGAAAATCTCCGGAACAGTTTATATCCCAAGCTGGTAGATGTTATATTTTTGCAGATTTAATAATAATAATCATATATTAGAAAATAATAATAAATAATAATATTTTAAAACAGAAATAACATAAAACCCAAAACAGTTTATATAATATCTTTAAGTATAATCTATTGTACACTGTACCCTCTCCAAATTTGGCAGAAACTCACCTGTGCGGTGTACGCATGCAGCTGACCACTCTGTGATTAAACATACACGGCTTATTAATGATTCTTTGGTAATAGAAAATGCACAATAGGAAATTACATTTAAATATTACAATCATAAACGCACCAATAAGCATACATAACTTGAACATTCGACTACTTTTTAACATTAATTAATTAGTTAAAATGCATACCGTACACAACTTTGTTTATACAAATGAGAAACAACATTAAACCATTCGCAATATCCGATATATGGTATTGGTATGTTTGTAGTTAACATATCCCAACATATACAACCTACCAGTGTTACAACACAGTAGCATAGGCATGTATAATACAACATTATGTAGCTGCTTTTACAAGCTACGATTTTTTCGATACGGTGGCCAGTATTGCTCAAACAGTTGTAGTTGAGTGTGCTGCGTTACATGTTTTAGTTGATTTGTTTGAAGTCACATTTAGTTTTATACTTGGCCGAGCAGATGTTTCGTTGGATTCTACCAGCATCCATTGCTTGTGTTCACAGCAGTTGCAGAATGTATTTACTAAGTGATTTCTAAAGGATGAGCTGGTTAGATATAAAATCAGAGGGTTTACCACTGAAGAAAGCATCGTGAGAAAAAACTGAATGTCTTGGAATCGTTCTTTTGCCTCTAAAGACAGCACGGGGTGATTCCAATGTTGAAATTGGGTTATAATTGAATAAACGTGAAAGGGAAACCAACATATTGCGAATATAACGACTAATATCAATACAATTGTTGCGAGGCGTCTCCTAGACCTGTTAACATGGTTACCGGCAGATGAAGTACCCAATGGCATGTTAACGCAATACAACTTATACGCCATTGAACCATACAGAGCAGATATGACAACTAGTGGTACAATGTAAAGAACAACAAACTGAATCAAGCTGTACCATTTGAAGAAATCATCCCATGACTGTAATATGTGGAAATACCAAACTCTACCTAGACAATCTGTCACTTCCAGGTCATAACAGAGCTTAGAAGGACCTATGGCCAGGAATAGAGAGACGATCCAGATCACCAAACAGCCAGTTACCGTTATACACTTTCTTCGTCTTGGAGGCTGTCGTAACGGAAAAACTACCGCGCGAAATCGAAGAACGCTCAATGCCGTTAGCGAAAAAATGGAAACATCTTGAGAGATGTAGTTGATTGAAATAGAAAAATAACAAAAATACATGCCAAATGGCCGAATTGCGTAAAATTTCTCGAAGATTCTGATCGGAATAAATATTGTTGTATACAGGACGTCCCCGATAGCAAGATTGGTAATGAAAGCATTATTGACATCACGGAGACTCTTTACCTTCAGGAACAGGAGAATGAGACTCCCATTAGCCAATATCCCAACAGTAAACAAAACTACCAACGCTGTGATGTACACATAGTCTCGTGTGTATAACGTCTCTATAGATATGGACTCATTGCAGTTCGTGTTGTACGTTTGTGAAATAAACGTCGTAGTCTCCATGTCGATTTCTCACCAACACATCTTACTTCAACGGGAGGTTTTCACTGAAATGTTCAGGAGGAAAGCCAGGCGTGGATGTAGAGTATTACCTTGAAAATGAAAGGATAATCAAAGACCATAGTAAGATTGCAGCATTTTATTTATTTATATCAAAAGTACCAGTTGTGTGATTTGTTGTAGAATTTAATCGGCATATCTTGTCAATGAAGCAACTCGTGAACCTGGACTCGTGTTCACCACTATGTAGGTGTGAATCCTATATCATCATGGTAAATGTCCAGAAAGATAGATTTAGGATTTGTTTTGTCTAAATTGAACGTTTAGCCAAAAGCCTCAAATTACTACTTCATCAACCTGTCCTAGTATATTCAAAGCAACTGCTTTGCTGCTCATTTCAAACTGGGAGATCGGTACCGAGTTTTACCAATGCTATAGTATTAAGCCTTGACTTATTAAATCAACTCACTGATTGGACAATATATTGTAATTCTTCGTAGCCTATACACCTTTTAAACAGGCTAACAATGGGGTCGTATACAGGTGTGATATATAGGACTTGCAAAAGAGGCATGCTCTAAGTTATTTATAAAACATAATATGTATATATCCATGTAATTACTCTTTAGAATAGGAATTAAAATGAGCCTTTATAAAATATCCCTCTAAACTAGTTGAACAATATAAGTATTAAGAAGGCTATGAAGAATTATTTTGTTGATGCATAGTTGGAAAATATACGTGAACCATTTAGTTGAGACCATATACTTATGTCAATTATTCTGATGTCTCCAATTACAAACCCAGCTCTACTAAAACTCCACAAAAGGTTTTCATCGGCAACCTAGGAATCTCAGATCTTACATTAATTTTATGATATACTAGCTACTAATTGTGAATGCTGTCATTAATATGTATGTCCATTGAAAAGTACAATTAAACTCTTTTAAGAATTTCACTTATACTGACTGGCGTCTAGAAATGTTAATCCTGTTTGCAACGATATTAGGTATTTTAATTTACTCAAAGTTGTAATTATACACTCGTTTATGTAGATTTTGTTTAATAAACAATATATAGTTAGCTTCCGAATAATAATATATATATTATAAGACGATAATAATATTTGAAAGCATTTTATAAGAACGATTATGTCCCTGAATTAATTAGGTCAACGTAAGTTGGATACTATTGAACTCATGAATAAATCATTTAATTTAAAAAGCATGTCAAGGATTGTGGGTAGTAATAACTTAAATTCTTTTTAAAAATGGTAAATCCAGTATAAATGTTTAAAAAGTATAAATCGTGCATTACAAAATCGTTATGAATACGTTATTAGATACTGGCAAGGTTGTTTTTTATATGGTATAATTTATTGCATAAAATATAAAGTTGAATAAGGACTTAGGAACAATGTCAGAGATTGTATATAATATCTCAAATAAAAAATAAAAAACTGGTTAAAACAAGGAGTCAATCTAGAAATAATGCAAGTCATGATTTTCATAAATGTTACGATGTGAATGTATTCAAAGGTAATATTTTTGAATAACACGTACTTCACTATAAGCTACACAAATAAATGTTGTTGCATCTCTTTTACCTTTTCTAAACTGACGAATCAGCTTTACTCCCCACCACCCCAGGCTGAAAAGATTATGAAAAAATCTTCCCTAATATTGACAAATATGAGGGAACATTTTGTCGTTTAACCTTTTTATCAGTCCATTTTCTGTCATGAAGATATGAATATTAAACACGTTATCTAACACCATCAGGCAATTCGCCAGTTAGACCGACTTGCAGTTATCCGAGGGCACACACATCTATTACGTTGAAGTACTCCAAGCTAAACACCTACCCTAACCTAAACAATAACAAACCATAACCTACCGATATGTGGATAGGGCCTATCGGCTTGCATTTATCCAATGGAACAACACACCTATCGGAAAATAACATTGTACAGTTGAGAAATCAAATAGCGTCATCATCCAAGGGAGCAGTTAGTTGTCATCGCGAACGGTGTATTCTTGTAGGGTTGTTATTCTGTTGTTGTCGCTTGAAATCTCCACAGCAAATTCACGTTTTTAAATATTTCCATTAGCGAAGTTGGTAATATGACGCATTATTACTTGGAGGAAGGGAAATATTGTTGACGCGTGATATTGGTATTTAGTTAATTAACACCTTACTATAACCTTATTATTCACAGGGGTAACATTTGATGGAAATCCGGTTAGCGGGATGGGAAGTTGTTTTTTATTTTGTAAGAAGAGGGGCGGTTTATCTAATTCCACCCCTACTACTGCCGTATACCTTAACCAATACATTGGTAAGCTGAAAGTGCAATGATTGATTGGTTGTAATTTCGTTTCTATTTAGTATATTTTTATGAACAAATTATTAATTATTAATTAACATTATTTGGACCATATTTGAACACATGTTTATTTCGTATTGTTTTTTATTAACTACGTACATTATATATTAAATTAATTTTGTTATCTTCTGTTTCTCCTGTATCAGATACAATGATTACTGTCTATGTATATGCCTCATAAGCTGTGATTAGTATGATTGACAGTGTGGTTAACAGTATATAAAAACTTAAATCTTATAGTCTCCTAGCTCTTTGTGATTTTGTCTTTCGACTTACATTGTAACTTTATCTAGATTCCGAGAGGCGATCTCTCAACTCAAATTTAATAAAGACGGGAAATTACGATTTGTCAAAAAGGCACCCCAAACTGCTTTAATTTGTTTCGAAGATGATCCGATATTGAAGAATAATAAGGAATGAAATGATATTTGGCACTTTGAAGCCTTCTCCAAGAGGCCAGGTATCTCTTTTAGACTTGCAACTAAAATCAGTGACATTAAGGAGTTACTTTTCTCTTTGCATTTTTTTCTCGAGAGTATTAAGATGAATGTAATCTAACTCGTTTTGACAGGGCAATGTTTAAAAAAAAAATTAATTGATTTCCTTCCCGTCATTTTCCAATTGGGGGTGAGTATTGACTTCCTATATTTTATTTATTTATTTATTTATTTTTAGTATAAATTGACTTATAAAAAAGGTACTCAAAATTATCAGGTTTTTATTTCAGGTGGGGTTTGACACTATTCTAATATTAAGTAAATTAAATAGTATATCTATATATTACAAGAGCCTAACGGGCACTATGGTTTCTTGCTTAATGAAATATCAAAATTGCAATGAAGTATTGTATGTCATCACTCATCAAATTTGGGCCCAAAAATATTTAGCCTAAAAAACTAAATTTCGGTCCTAAAATCAAAACCCGCCAAATTTAATTCCTAAGAGATTGGATCCCAATGTATTTTGGGGCCCATATGTACCTACTATCACCCAACAACAACATACCAAAACAAAAAAGTTTTTTTCCAACTACAGGTTGAAAAACATTTAAATACTTATTCTTCACGGGGACCTTTTCCTTTTAATATTTTGAAGTTGACCTTTTTTATTTGAATAATGGAATTACAGGGAAACGTATCACTGAGAACACTATACCATGTTACATATATACAGAAATTGTTAATTCAGTGACGTCATCATCCAAGGGAGCAGTTAGTTGTCATCGTGACCGGTGTATCCTTGTAGTGTTGTTATTCTGGTGCTTGAAATCTCGACAGCAAATTCACGTTTTGGAATATTTCCATTAGCGAAGTTGGTAATATGAAGCATTGTTACTTGGAGGAAGGGAAAGAGTGTTGACGCGTGATATTGGTATTTAGCCCATACACCCTGGCAATTCCGACTCACATAAGCACAGAGCTACACGAAGACGTTGATGTTGTTCTGTATCTTGCATAAAGTAACATTAACTGAAAATGCGCAAGGTAAATTCACGCAGCGCGCCGAAATTGTTCGGTTATTTGGGGTTAGTATACAGCATATAAGAAGATAAAGTCTCACTCGGTCCTTTGTCGACAAATTGCCATAGTGCTACAAAATTAACGCAACATTGATCTGACTGGATAGAACTATAATTGAATTTAATATTATTATTCCCCACTAGGTGTCTTCTTTTTCACAGATTGTAAAAAATATGTCAAAGAAACTAAGCAGTAATTCCGACTTACTAAGTCGAATTAAAAGCAGTAATTGAAACATTTGTTTCAACAATCAATGAATGCGAGAAATGAAAGGCATAAACATACAAATAGGTTACAAATCGGATCCCTTAACATAATTGTGGCCGACAGTCTCATCGTTTTGCGTCACTCGTCTATTTGCAATGAAAATACACTAATATGTATATACGTAACCATAACATCTACAACGTCGCATACGTTGTTATCACAACTGTATTGTCAACGAAGAAATTAAATACACTATAAACACGTATTTCTTACATCTTACTTTTCTACTGTTAGCACCTGTCTTCGTTTAACAAATTATACTTATATTTCATGTCTTTGTTATATGTTTATTATGTATTATATTAATATTTAAAATCAAGTACATTTGTTGTCAATTAGTATGCAGATAAAAATATATAAACTTAAAAATTCTGGACCCAAGTTTATGTTACCGTACCGTAAATTTTCTCGGCATCTACTCCTTATTTTCATATTTTCTTATTATTCCTATAATATTTATAAACGGCCTCGCAAATCACCTTGCCGCCACACT
Organism: Molpadia intermedia; assembly: GCA_027574765.1. Classification (NCBI taxonomy): domain Eukaryota; kingdom Metazoa; phylum Echinodermata; class Holothuroidea; order Molpadida; family Molpadiidae; genus Molpadia; species Molpadia intermedia. Next base: position 881 of record JAODAF010126362.1, on the reverse strand, counting down.
GTACAACGATGAGTTTATGTCACCACCCCAAAACTTTGCCGACCGGCGACCTCACTAATATTATTACGGTATACTGTATACTATACACCGTATTTAATAACTGTCAAATAAGATAAGTATTTGTTAACAAGTTTAATATTTGGTCAAGCTTACCATGTACTGTCTTGTCCCACGTAGAAATACAACATTACATTGGATGCTATACTTGACAGATACATGTGACTAAGCCTCAAATGATCACTGTTAATTCTTGCATACGTATAAAAGATATACATTCCCGTAACTGTGTATTGTACTGTAAACTGTAAATACAGTTTCCTCCTGCCATACCAATACTTGCATTATTAAAAGAAGGTAACTAATTTATTTTCCAACTGATGTATCCTGAAATACGAGACAAATATTGTTACACCACTACCAATTAAAAATAACTGCATCAGAGCCACACCAAATCTTACCGAATGGTTAACCATTATGTGGGTGGATAGAATGAAAATCACGCAACATTTTGAAAACCTCTGACAAAGGCATTAACCAAGACGCCAGTTTCGTTGCTTTGACCAGCACCAATACCCACGGTAGAGTGACATGTACCTTCATCTATTATGCTGATCTTATGTCGAAGTTATTTTGTATGTCATCGTCCCATATATGAGATATTGTAGTCAGTTGCGAACGGTTGCCATGGAAACGCTTGGAGCAAATTTGTGGGGCCTCATTAGAGGTCCCCGGCCATGGTAAAGTGACCCTTGATGTATGGGACCCCCAGTTTGAGGTAGGGGTAAATTGTGTGTCTGTCTGCGTGGGCGTGTGCACGTGTGTGTGCGTGTGAGTGAGTGAGCACATTTTTGTGAGCATAAAAGTTTGCGACGAACACACCT
>JAODAF010126361.1:0-17349 GCA_027574765.1 Molpadia intermedia | reverse complement strand
TTGATCTATCCATACATACATCCATATAACCATCCATTTATCTATCCATACATCCATCTATTGATCTGTCCATCCATGCATGGTCCATTTATTGATCTACATACTGATCTATCCATACATCTATCAATTGTTCTATCCTCATGTATTGATCTATCCTTCTATACATTGACCTATCCATACATCCATTCATTCATTCATATAACCATCCATTTGATCTATCCATATATACATTAATCTATCCATATATACATTCATATAACCATCCATTTATCTATCCATCCATCTATTGATCTATCCATATATCTAATGCATGATATATCTATCCTTTCATCTATTCATCTACTTATCCATAAACCAATCAAAACGTTTCTTCTTGTACATTGTTCCATGAATTTCGATGAAATTGTGATATAATTGTGATCATTGGATGATTGGCCATTAGTGGTGTTTGAGGACTTTGAGGTCAAATGTCATTTGAGATCATTGTTTGAAAATGTCAAAATGCTTCTTCTGCCATTTCCCAATGTGGCTCACAATTAACGTCGAGTAATTTCCTAATTAGGGAAAATTTGCAGAATTTGTAAAATAATTCACTGCAACATGTTTTACGCAATCGCATTATTTGTTATTATGGTCTGTTTACATTGCACAACAAATCCTATGTTCTATGTGTATGTCCTAAAGTGTTAAGGTACTTTGGCATAGATAACCACGGAGGGACATCACATTGACGGCTTACATTCAACGGTAACAATTTGAAAATTCACGACTTAAGGACATGCTAGAACGTCAAAACTCTGAAAATTACCTTTTTTGACGAGATACAACGTGAGATGATATTAAATGTGCACAATTTTCAGATTTTTTTACCGTTTTGGTTAGATATTGTATCTCGTCAACGATAATTTTCATATCTTTAACGTTTTTGTTAGATACCTGCTATGATTAATCTTCATGCCAGAATTGTTTTATCTCTGTTGACCTTTGTTGACCTCAAATGACCTTTGACCTTTTAAAATTATTATCAGAGTCTATCTACTTGCTATAATTAATCTTAATACAGGAAATGAGATGAATCTATGTCTGCATTGCAGAATTACAAAGTTTTCAATATTTGACCTCTATTGACCTTTGTTGACCTCAAATGACCGTTTCAAAAATTATAAAGCCTTTTCTACTTACTTAGGGCAACATGCATGCCAAATATGAAATTCATCCAAGTTTGCACCGCTGAGTTATTTTAGATCAATATTAAGTTCACATTTCGCTGACGTCACAAAAGCTTCGGCGGCATTTGCTAAAAAAGTACGGAAGCCTTTAAGGCACTAATTTTCGGAGGATGATATCTCAGCGTAGGAAGCTTTGTTTTTTCATAAAATTGGTATCAGTGTATAACAGAAAGTCGACTCTATATATCTACATCTACATGTAAAATCATTTCATGACCGCTTTAAGGTTAAAATGTATATGGAATCTGTGTGTTATATGGCGATGGGTTGCATCATTGTTAGTCTGTACCTGTTTAAGAGTAAAGATTCATAAAAAAAAATACTTGACTCACGACATACTAAAGACCATAAAAATAATAATTATTTAGATACAAATATAGTTCACAGGTTTAAGTAAAAAATTACAAACAATTTCATATAAATTTCTGCATCTTTCCATCGTTTCATACGTTAAGAAGTGAACAATGGTGGTATTATAATTGATATGTTTAATCTGTTTGTAATTATAATGCAATGGTAATGGTTCAGTCATTGTAATATACATCTATAATTGACCCACGACATTAATAAAGACCAGAAAAATACTAATTATTTAGATACAAATATATTTTTCACGGTAGTAAGTGCCACCTAGAAAGTGATGGGCAGCGTTATATATAGGCCCTAAAATAGGCACGTCAAGGGTCATTTCAGTGATAATAATTATAATTATAGGTTTACGTAGTTAAGAGTTAAGAAATGAATAATTGATATTTTTAATCTGTTTGTAATTATAATACAATGATAATTTTTCATTCGTTATGCAGCCATAATTAGACAATAACATACAATTTATTTTATTTTCATTCCTTTAACTCAATACTGGTTTACATATTGAATTTGGGAATTGCTGCACAGAAATGATAGTGCCAGGACACTGCTATATTGGACAATACATATATTATACACATTTATTCCAGAGGAATATTTCTGAACCTGTTTCCACGTCGGCCATTTTCTTGGTAAAATGTTCTCATTGGTCAGGCGGATTACAAATGAGTATATCAAGCAGAATCTGTAAAGGTGTAACACCGTGCATCGGTATAAAGTATTGCACCATTGTAATTCGTACTAAGACTTGACACAGTAGTTACTCTAACACTAACCTGACCGTAACCCTAATACTAACACTAACATGACTACATGTTACTGTATGGTTCAACACATGTTAACATGTTTACTGATGCACGTTGTCACGCCTTATACAGTAATTCCTGTATAATCCATGTGGAACCATGGAGAATGGTAATATGGTACACTACTTCTGTCGTTTATAGCTTTATATTTTATAAGATTATAACTTTCCAATTGAAAATATATATTGTTAAGCTGACCAAACTTTCCAATTGGAAGCTGACCAAACTTTTGCGCTATTAATATTGAAATGCGGGAATTAGCAGAATATCCAAAGTGAAACATTTCCTTGCTGATCGTAAGCTTCATTTGGGTTTATGTAACATTTGGCGATTTATGTAACTTAACACTGACTCAGTCACTTGACGAAAGCGAGGAAAAAACAATGAAGAAAAACCAAGGAAGTGGAACCTTCGGCAGGATTGAGATGGTCCCTAGCTCAGTTAAACTTCTTGTTTTTCTAGTGTCCTGTATATTATGTATCTGTTTTTTATTGTGTATACGACATAAATTGAATTGAATTGAATTGAGATACACATTACGGTACGATTACATATAGGTAAACAGGCTAATGTTATATATTTGCTCGGAATAAGTTGAAACCACAAACCCGCTAAAACATACATGTGTAATATATAAGTAACCACAGGTAAAACACCCTCTGAATTATTCTTCAAAGAGGTCTCCAAAAACTAGGCTTTCCCTGGTAAAACCCAATCTACAGCGCAGTGTAGAGATAAAACAGTGTACATAAGGACCAAATTGGTGGGAAACGTTAGAGGAGGAAAGGAAATGTGGATACCAGGTATGGTAATTTAGGTCAAGGGGTCTTCCACATACATCGTGAGAGTACCGGGTAATAATCGGAGAATGGTTCATGGTTATTATTTGATGCCACCACAATTCCGTTAGGACAACCCATATTAATTCCTTTACCGGACCCACATGTGACTTCCCTGATGGCACTTTACATCATGTCCAGAACAGGATCAACAAGAACCCAGTGGTGGGAAAGCCGGTAGTGCACCAGCTTTGCCGAAGCCATACCAATATCGTTCGGTGGTGCCCACGCCAGGGTCACCCCGACCACGCGAGGTGGTAACCAGATCGCGAAGGGTAGTCAAGCCAGACGTTGAGTTAGATTTGTAGCCAATAAGCTACAAGTATCAAATGAATATCCAAGTAAGTTGATCGTATATATTCAGTGAGCAATAAAAGTAGCGCCAGTCTACACAAAAATTACCTCTGAATGCATCTGTGTCTTCTATCCCTGCTTTAACAAATCCACACAGAGCGAACCACGGATTTGAGAATATAACAATATGCACTGGCGTTAGTAGCGCCGTATCCAACGGACCCCGTTAATTGGACGTTATATAGACATGTATATCTATTGTAATGATGAGATATATCATGTAATCTACAACCGCACGTTAAGTACATGCTAATTTATCTGCATCGGTACAACAACAATATTTAATAGGTACTAGCGACGATAATGTACAACAGTCAGCTTCATTCGTCCATACTTACTACAATGATTTGCCTGTTCTGTTTGATATGCTTCGAACATTACTTTAAATATAGACAATCTTAAAGTAGATTTACAATGACATTGATTTACAAATTACAACACGGACAAGAGCATCGCGTTCATATAGAATACCGCGACGTTTGTCATTAATTGATACCGAATTATAGCAGGCGCTTACAACTGCTTGAATTTTAATGTTGTGGTAATTCTCGTAGACAATCGATTCGATCATAGTTTGTATTAATACGAAAGCCTGTTATAAATAATTGAAGAAAAAAAACTTAATTTGTTACAATGACTCTAATGTTATAATATTTTTTGAGTGAAAACCATAACTCATTACATTCACTGCACAACATCTTAGGTTTTTATATTATGACGTCACAGTCAAGGCATGACCTCGGTCTTCTTACGATTCGAATGACGTACGTTCACCTTTTGTGTGTAATGTTGTAATTTAGGGCAATTAAATTTGAGATTTCATTTTTGTCTTAGTAGGTTATATGGTTAAAAAATAGAACTGTATCCACTTTATTTCGAGGAGGTGGTTTCAATTGAGTCAAATTCAAATGTGAGACCAGTTCCTTTCATTCTCCCCTGGTATAGTTTTTCAAATTGATCATTCTGCGATGGTGTAAAGTAGTTCTTCCAGTCACCGATAATTCCTAAAGAAAACGGGAAAACATTACAATACAGTACGTGCTAAGACAGATCTTTCCCACTGACATATAAATAAAACATAAAGGAGCATCCATTCCATGCGCACCAGTTTCCGTTTATTTGACGAATGTGTAATATCTGTTGGCCAGCGGGACAAAAAACAACAATCAAAAACCAAAAGGTGGGAGGAGAGTTGCTTTTGCTACATAACGTTACGCTCGGCCCAAGACAGGTCACTGTTTTTATTGTAGCTAACTATAAATTAAAGCATTTGTTAGAGCTGAACTTCCTTACTTGTCATGCATGAGTATAATTGGAATGAACCAGGAGGGAAATCACCACTTTTTAATTGGGAGGGGTGGGGTAAGATTGGTGAGCTATCCAATGGGACGTAGTTTCCCATCCTCCAGGCTAAGTAATATGCGGCTATTTAGGTAAATTTATATTAAAAAACGTCACTTATGATATTAGTCTCGTAACGGGAGAATTTCACGAGCTTTTCCGGGCAGCTGCGTCTCATGCATGGGGCATTTGGATGCTACTGATCTTTCCCGACATTATAAGGAATAATTTCTCTTCTCTTTAGGTATTTGTAGGGACTACGTGGGCTTTCTGTAGTTTTAGGTAGCATTAAAGAATATATTTACACTTTTATGACACAAAAAAGTAAAATGGCTTGTGTATAGGATGTAGCCGCGAAGATCTATGTTGTTTGCGGACATCGGCAAAATATTTAGTGGCCGTAATCCGACAATACCCAGTATATTGTGAAATATGTTTTATTATATACTTGGCAGTGTTTACTTCAGTAATTTGAGTAGCACCACAAAATACCCTATAGGCTGACACTCAGCATCGTTGACACGGTATATTCACCCGATCAGCATATAACAAGGACACTGATGTATAATGACATCTGTTGTAGGTAAGTTTTGTATTAATCAGATTAGTTGATATACGAATCCCACATTTATATTGAAATTAAAGAGCGCATTTACAGAGGGCTCAGCATATTCGTAATATCTTTTAAGTGAGAGAGGAGTGAACAGTACCGGTAACCGGTATTGTGTCTACTTTACAGCAAACAAGTTTGTCCCTCCTATGCCCGCTTAATTGTGTTTGTGTATTTATTTGAATGCAAAGAGGGGTCAAATATCTTTGTATAAACTATACAAACCTTTTCTCATGAACTTCAAGTCTCCTTTGTCCGGTTTGTAGAAGTCTGTTGACTTAACGGCATCAAAATTTACCATGTAATTATTCTTCATCTTATCGAAACTAGCCCTTTTGGCTATTTCGTTTAATTCATCATCGGAAAGAGATTTTCCCAAAAATTTACTCATGGTTGAGATTGCTCCTCTAGTGTCCTGTGAAAATAAACATTAATAACATCGTGTTATACATTTGACATTATTTTCATCAAATTAGAATAAATGTTAACCATTCTACATGCATGAGCGTAAAAAGTTCATAAGTGGTACATGTATCTTGTATAATATCTGTAGATTTTCCGAAATTTTGGTGGTTTGTGCAAACAATAGTCACATAAAATCGGGAAAGCTATATACCGGTAGATATAGTGGTGCAAGCGAAATGATTAACGTTCTTGGAGCAGTGTAGTCCTCTGTCAGATATGGCTCTCCATTTAATTTATTCACTGCGTTAGCGGCAATATACAATGATGGCATGTGAACAGCGACTGATATTTTATGCTATATAGAAGACAATTTGTAGATCGCTACTATGATTATGAAGTGGTAAAATGGATGGTCCGGTTCGAAATCCTCGTTCAGCGCCTATCAATTGTTAAATTTTATGATTGATTAATTTCGTATTGTTCTATATGGAGATTATTTGTATAAACTCATTCAGGGAGGCTACGATACTACTGTGAGTTGTGAAGAGTTGCTTGGACCTCTCACAACTTTTGATAATTGCAAGCTGCTCCTAATATTGAAAAAGTATACATACGTACCTTTATCACGTCTTCATACTTCATAAACAAGACGTTTGCTTCATTTCTTTTTTTCCACCACGAAAGGGTGTGGTCGAACCAGCTTCCATATGGAACTGAAACAAGACATTACAAAACTCTGAATATCGATATTATGGACGTGAAATATTGTAATTTGTGGTCGAATTAATCCAAAGTAACTAATTTCTTAGTTATTTATTGATTGTTTTATTTCTTGCCGAAGGGGTCGAAGACCCGGAAGAAATTTATAGAACCCTGCACACCCATTGTATAGCCTACAGATTGATGACCTAAACAAAAGAAGTCCTTAAAGGGAAAGTTGTTGCTAAATGTTAGGGTTTAGGGTTGAATACTGAGGAAATGAAATAAATCAGACTGTAAAGCACACGTGGGTGCGTATGTGTGTTACGCCTTACTTTTAATCAGGCTAATTCGAAGCTGCCAACCGCCAGTGGTGTGTAGGTTTGATAGAAGTCAAAGGTCGACAGAGGTCAAGTTACAAACACATTATAATCAAACTATAACTCAGTAATACCAACATGGATTAATTGCGTAGATAGTTTACATTGAGTAAACAACAACGTTTGTGCTTGAACGAGGTCAAATGTCATTCAAGGTGAAATTACTAAAACATTGTAAACTGGGTAACTATGCCAACTTGGATTAAGTTTAACAATAAAATCCATTTTCTGTTTTGTAGCAGTCAAGAAATATCAGCATATGGTAAACCTAGGAAAATTTACACCAAATTATTTTATTATTCTAACGAGAGATTAACTATATGATGTACTTAGTTTATAGCCTTGACATCTTTGTGCTTGACACCTTTAGAACCATGCAAAGGTAGCATCATCTATGTTATATTAGTTAATTGGAAAGTTCTGCTGAGTCAAACTATAATTGAAACCCTAGTAACCAAATAGAATAGTCCAACATGTAGAGTCCAGGCTACTGTCAAATTTCACTACATTTATTTATTAAAACAACATCAGTTAGTAGCCTACCCTGCGCTAAGATCAGAGCGCATGGCAACAACCATGTGTGCGCTTGTGTGTACTGTGACCTCCTGTATTAGAAATACCATAGGGCGTGAAAAGTGAAATAATGTTGTGTGAGCATACAGAGAAAAACCCTCGCATTCACCCTCAAAGGATGTTTTTTATCGTGATTTATTTTAAATACTTTTGAGCTGTTTTTGCCTAACAAAAATTTGAGGGTTTTACGACAAGGAATCGCAAACCCTGTTTGGGTTCTGATTATTGAATATATTTTGTTTACACCCATGTTTACATATACCCAAATGTTTACATACACCCATCGGATACAATATATGTGTAAAAAGCCTCATTTTTCGTGTCATTCAATATACCATTTAATCTTGTATAAAAATGCTAACACCTTGTTTTACAATTATGTCAAAATGCACATACCTAGCTCTCTGTAGAAATAGTCATAGAAATCTTCCCAGCTCTCGTATGCGGGTAGAGTAATGTGCATTTTAGAGAATTCATAATACGACACTGCGAGGTCTTTAGGGTTTCTTGCCACGTAAATTATCTTTGGTTTCTTCGTCTGAAGCTGGTTTGGAAGATGCTTCATCTGTAAATGTGTTTTCAGGAATCGTGGATTTGGTAAACTTTCAGCTTCTTTGTACAAACCGTCATCTTTTTCTGGCTAAGTAAAGTGATTTAAACAATATTAAAATTATGTCACCATCATCAGTACCCCCAGCCTTATTACCATCAACATTACCATGATCACCAATATCATTATTCACATAATCATCATTAACTTCACCATCATTATCAAATTATTACGTTGATATTTTTTTTATATGAAAAGTAGCTGAACATATTTTAGTATCTGCAACCATCTATAATCGTGAAACGAATTATCCTGTTTGGTATTGAAACACGTAGGACTACAGCGTGTGGAACATCATGGAATAACGTGAATTTATATCGCAAAGCTATACTACGAACTATGCTTATTGTCATATCACTTACATTTAGTGGATGTTGTGACATTTCGATAAACACGTGTGTTTCGTGGTTGATATGGGTATCTGCATATTCTGGTCCTAGTAAAATTTGGGTAACTATATATTGTATCCACGTCGTTCCTGCGTAAATTAGAATAAACGTAATATTTAAATTTGTAAGTTCAATGCTATAGATTAACATTATTACTTCTGTCCTATATAATTATCATACACAGTCTTTCTGTGAGGAGTATGTCAGTGAAGCCAGAAACTTTTCATACGATGTTTAAATGCAGACTCATTCACACAATTCATATTTTTTGCTTTTCTGTTTGATAATATCATTAATTAATGATTCGCCTCTTGCCTCGATCAGATCAGAATTGATCCCCCTTATAGTTGCTTTATAACCAGCTAAATATATGTGTGTAAATCTAACGCTGACTTACGTCATTATTCTATACAGGGATAAATGAAAGCACACTATAACTCGCCCATATGAACAAATAACGAGAGCAAATTATCTTCTGTTTCTACGGCAAAATAACTATCTGTTTCCTGTGCTTGCCGAATAATACGTACATTACTTGTTACCGTACAAAGCATCGTTGTGTATTGAATGACGAAATTCGCAGTACGTTTAGTAATATATATGATTCATTTTTAGTTAGCTTGCCGTATCCAGTCAGTCGCCCTGATTGAACGTTAAAGGGAATGAAGACACCATTTGTTATAAGATTTCTGTAAACCTAGTTGGATAACTAAACGTAAATAGAAAAAATAACTTTCACCTGCTTTTGGATACGTTATAACGAAAATATCAGTTGGTCTAACTTCCATCTTCCGAAGATCATCTAGGAAATGCGTCGGTATGAAAATAGGTAGTACATCTCCTTCGCCTGTTATAGTCAAGTGCTTTCTGATATTAGGAGCTAAAAAGTTTAAATAAAGTCATGTCATTCATTGAGCCTAATTTTGATGCGGACTATTAATGTAATTAAAACAAGAGAGTAAAATATGTACACTTTGTAGCTCTCAAGCCAAATTTGGTTGTAATCAGTGGCGTAGATTTCTTTTTGACATTGGGGGATGAACAAGTGACACTATCTAAGCGGAGCGCCAGCATCGGTTGGCGCGTAGCATAGCCGAAATGTTTTGCTAAAAATAACCCCTAGATTGCCGGAAATGACACTTCCCAGGCTCTGCAAGTTGCATCTAAACATCACATTATTTTGAGATCTCATGTCTTAGAAGTTTAAACTTCCAATCATCATCATCACCCGTAGTCTGCCCAATGCAGGGTGAAAGCCTCCCCACCTGGTTTTCTGCTTGCCTCGATTACGTGAACCCATTCTAAGCTTATCCCAGGGCTGTAGCGAAGGCATTATCAATGGAGGTGTAAAGATGCAGTTTTGCCTACACAAATATGTTTATATTTAGTGACCAGTGGGGAGGAGTCTATTGGGAGGGTGTGTCCCCCTCCCCTTAGAGAAATTTTGGAATAATTAAGTATCCGTAGATGCAACCTGGTGCTATATTTTTATCTTTTGAAGTAAATTTTTATGTTCAGGAATTTTCAATTTTGGGGTTAGTCTGTCCGATATTTTAATTTTTAAAAGGGAAACTGAACATTGAGCTTTCCCCCTTTTTTTTACATAAATCAGACCACAATTAGGGTCGAATTACTCCGCCAAAATGTTCTCCCTCGGGAAAAGTTCTCTAAAAATTGTTGGTCATGTGATTTTTATGGAAGTTTATCAACAATTATGACACCTTTTGGTGCATGGATGCGATAGACTAAGTTGAAATTGTCTGCTAGGGGTGGGTGGACTGCCTAAAAGTTCCAGCTCTCTTACGGGCCCGTAGCCAGCTTTACATTTTTGAGGGGGCAAGTGAAGTGATTGGATGGGCATGCCATTTTCTCTTAATTTCCGTTCTAAATTAACTTATAATAATATCATTAGTGCATAGTTTATTTCACATTTTTGTTTACCAAAAATGTTTGTTCACTTATCCACTTTTCATATATCTTTTCATACTTCTTTGTGTTGTACAGTATCTAAAAATGCCTGGTTTTGACATAATTGGAACGAAATTTTACCGATGACCAATTATCATTCTAAATAGCAATAATTGGCCGGATGCCGATTGTCTAACAGATAATCGGCCAAACACTAGTTGGGGAGGGGGACCGAGATACATCCCCATCTTCCAATTTAAAAAAATAAAAACACATTTTAAATAAACACTTGCTATAATTAATCATCATGTTTCATGTATATAGAGAAAAAATGTACTTTCTGCATAGCATACGCGTAGCTATAACATTGGGGGTATTATTACGTAAGCCATCCCCCATGTCAAATATTGGGGGATACACCCCCCCCCCCCGGGATCTACGCATATGGTTGTAATATGTGTAAATAAGTGATCATGGTTTCACACAGCCTTTGTAAGTGTCAAAGCTAAAGTACAGTTAATGTTAAGATGTCAATAACCTGGCAAATTAAGCATATGAATTTGATTAAATTTATTGATTACGTATAGGGAATTACCTCTAACTATAACACCATAATAAATATCATGAGATATATATATTCAGTTGATACTGAAATATTGTGTTTATAGTCTAGTCACTGTGAAAATGTTGTTAGGTAACAAGTACTGTAAGAATATATAATCGAACACAACGATGCGAAAATAACGATGTTTTCAAATGTGTAACGTAAGCTCGTCTTCACAAATACAATAAAATTGCCGAATTATGCACTTCTTTCTAACGTTACATTAAAGGGAATTAGAAAATGTATTATTTGAAGCATAAATGATTTTTTACGCCTAATCAATAATATAAATATTCCTTTAGAGTTATTTCATAGTGCGCACCACTGGATTAAATGTTTTATAACATATGGCAAACGGGGCATGTGGGCATGTATATTCCTCTTCTGTCCACCCCATCGATGCATATTAATACCATTGAGCGAGCAGGATTTGTAGGAAACTAATCCAGTCTCTCCTCATAATCATATAACAGAACAACAGAAATAGTATGTTCCACTTCCTACCCTCTCGTATAACATTGTAAAATGTGTCTCGCTATGACAAGGCATTCGCCGAGTGAAAAAAGTTAATAGGTTCTCAAGATTATTGAAACCATGAAAGCATACGTACCGATATCGTATGTTCTTTCTCTTCGCTCAGACGCCATAGCAACAAGCATCACTGGATGTTATTTTATTTGTACAGCAATACGTCTAAAAACAAGAAATGACATATCCTTATTACATTCAATGAAAAAAATTGTTAATACTATAGAATCAGATGAATACACGAAGAACAATACATAATGTAGGTTGTACTCACGATGCGTAACGTACGCAGATACACGACATAATCAAAAGAATTGTTCCCTTTTAGTATTCAACCCAAACGATGCACAACATATACGCAGATATACTATATACCAGTTACTATTACTGTTAGACTAGTAGTATTCACTATTCATTGCAAGCAAGAAATACATAACTTTGTATATGTACTATAATGTTAAGTTTTGTTCGCTGATAGCTCTGTCAGTGGAAGTACCTTCTTTCTTACCTTTTTTATTATGTCACGGAATGTTGCTGGTTACGCATATAGGTATGTTGGATGGTGTCACACAGCAACAGATGTAAACTTTTTTTATAATACATATCGAATTCCTCAAAATTCTAAAAATAAAGTGATCTTATTTTGCATTGTTTTCCATGTAATAATGATTGTGGTATTATTGTCTGTGTTCGGCATAGAACATTATTTCTATCGTCGGAGAACGGCTGGTTTTATAACATGCAACTTTAATATTTAAAAATAAATGTAAGCTAAGTTCCATAAGAATGGAAAACAAATTATCACATCTCGTTATTTTATTGATATTGGGGAAAAATAAGTAGCTACTGTCTCAAAATTCATTGAAAATATTTATGCGGCACGGAAAAATACCATCATACCTTTGCTATATACGCAATTTTTTCGCTTAGTCCACGAAAACGAGGATTTCCTACGTTATTTTTAGCATGATTCCGTTCAGAATAACAAAGTGGTTTTGATCACCTCACACGACAATCGGACCGTTGATCAGTTGATTTGTGTGACTGTAAACAGTATGTATGAAGCTCTAATTCCTAGTTACAGCATTGAGGCACATTCTGCGTGATATGATGATACGGTTGGTTAAACAAACCCATTACTACTTACATTGAAAACTGACTTTAACGACTATTTAATTGCTGAATATAGTGTTCGTGTAAAATTATAGCCTACTTTATTAGGCCTCCATTGTTTTTGAAAAAGTACAGGGCGATATGCCTGCTATTCTTTAGTACTTAACAACAGAAATGTCATATTCTGCAGTGTACCGTACTATATGCACTTGAAAATGATCTCATATCGACACATAACTTTTATTTTATAAAATTTTGGTAAACAGATAAAAAAAAAACTTTTTTATAGTAGTGAGTCTCAACCAAAAGTTATTTGAAATTTTTTTGTGAATTCTATAGTTGTTAATAAACAAACAACTACTAATAGAAAAAGAAAGGCTTAATAGCATGCACGTATATATAGAGTACAACCCACGTATATCCAGGTTAAAACCTTGCCTATTAATATGCTTTCTGTGCTTATTTAATTTCTCGTGCTCAAATCCCTTCCCAGTCATTATGATCATAAGACAAAGGATATTCCACTGGTTAAAATTTTGGTGTATTGATATTTTGAAATTTTTAAAATCGACATCTATAGGTAAGTCTTTAAGCTAGTTTTAACAATCCATCTGGCAACAATAACGTAATCATGTCAGAACAACTGAATGTTTTTTTTGTATAAGTTACTATATAAAGATATAAATATAATATGCACCAATAACTATAACTTCCTTTTTTAATTACATGGTTCAATCAGAAATGTTTGTGTTACATACGGTAATCTACCCAATATATGTTTAAAAATAGAACTTTAAAACTCCAACTGGCAAAAATGACGTAATTATAAAAAATCATCAACTCAACAGTGGTGAAATAAAAAAATATATATTGAGATTGTTTTAAGTTTTAAATTAATTAATATGTCAGTATTATTACACAGAAACATTCATGTTAACAAATGAACTACGATAACTACATGAACTTCAATAACAACATCGTGCACTGACGGCATGAAGAAGCTTTTAAAAACGTTCCGTCTTGTTATCTCATCACCCGTAAGCTAGGAATATGCCTAGGTTGCGTGAAGGTTGCGTACTCGGCCAAATCCAGCGAAGAGTAAGTTGACGGAAACAAACCGACTCGGAGGCCAAATTACAAATATATGGTTTAACAATGCATGGTTCAAGTTTAATATTTTATTAACGTTAATCTATACAAATGATAAAGAAACACTTACGGTTTCAGTTTTTCGTAAGGACGATGGTTCTATTTAATTAAATTACTCTGTACTCTTAAGTACAGGAAACCACACCCTACAAATACAATCAGTCTGAGAAAATGTACGCAATATGTCTGCCGAGTCTTCTGTTATTTGTGATGCGCCTGCTTATAACAAACGTTTGTGCGGATGCAATACACAGTATACATACTTCCACTAATGAATATTCATAACAAGCGACTTAATATGTATACGTCATAGTAAACAAACATTAAATAGTTGTCGTTCAAAATTACCCAGGAATCGTTGACGAGGGGGAAGTATGAATATGAAAACTTAAATGACAAACCCATATGACTTCATCAATCATCACACACATTATGCGAATGTCCTCTATATTACAAGCCAGTGGAAACAGAAAGCAACAAAATTCAACACATTTTCGAGTAGTGAACCTGTTACGTAATTGCCAATTATAAAAAAAAACGTAAGCACATAAACTAAGCATTACAAAGAGTTGATAATATTTTTAGCAATATAATTTCGGACAAAGTTGCTTGAAATTGATATGGAGGTTTTTATTATATATAAACTTTAAGCCCTAGAAATCCTTGCAAAATGTGTGTTGGTGTTTATACCAGAGTAAGATACTTCTATGAATGAGGTGGGGACAAAATAGTGGAAGCGGGGAAGGGGGTGGCGTGCTTGTGCAAAGGGGGGTACGTTGCAGGTCTAAAACAATGATTTATGTTACATACAATGGATATGAATTACAGGTGGGATTGGCAGTCATTATTAAGCAGAACAAAATCATACTAAATGATTCAAATCAGGCCGGGAATGAGTGTAACGATTCGATCGCTACGCAGGGCAGAATTTAGCTGGTGGGAGGCCTGGGGCCCAGAGCTGGTGGGAGGCCACGTCACCACGCACGAAAAGGTAATTAATAACGCGGTTTAAGGGTTTGGTGGGAGGCCCCTTTTGGTGGGAGGCCTGGGGCCCGGGCCCCTGGGCCCCCCTAAATCCGGCCCTGTCGCTACGTACTCAGTATTCCATTTTACGTGGCCAAAACCAGTTTGTGGGAGATCACCAAATGCCAACTGTGTTGAGGTGGCTACTGCTGCACTAGCTACTTTTCACAGAGCCCAAGGCCTATGCTTCTCCCTCAGCCCTCATCATAATCATATTATCGCAGACCCGCGCCACAACCATTCTGTTTGGCCTATTAGTTATATTTACCCGCCAAACGGTATTTCGGTCTATTTTGGCGGTATTTAGGCGCAAGCCCAGTAGCGTAAGAAGTGTGTTAAAAGTTGTGGAGGGTGGAGATGGTTGTACGGAATTTTCTGACTTAGGCCTACAGGCGAAACCTAAAAAGCGGAGGAGGGTGGGGTGTGGTGTGGCGTACGTAGGAGGTATTGCACCTAACTATACCCCCAAAAGTCTCCAAGCGAAAATAAATGTGAGGCTTTTTCTACAGAAAAAAAATACTAGAAATCATTTGTTTTAGTTAAACAGATATGACCATGATACAAACTTGGCAACATTGACAAGTAGATATATTTTCTTTTTACTACGCAAATTTTGTATGGAATTCCTGAAGCAGACCTTTTCCCTCTGCAATCGAAACAAAATTATTCTGGTAGGCCTACAAACCATCAGAGAAATGTTCTGCCTAAAAAGTCACAACAATATTTAATTGTTGTTTCTGACCAAGTTCAGAATGGGTTTGCCAATTCTGAATCTAGTGTTAGTTGTAATTCCACTGGGGTCGGTGTGTCTGGCAAGGCCCGGGTTGCTTTGCCAGTTGTTCCAGTTAAAGTGGGAATTAAAGGCACTGATCAATTTGTGCAGACATATGCATTGTTGGATAGTGGTTGCACAAGCACATTTTGCTTTGAAGGTCTATTAAATAGTCTTCCTATTTGCCGAAGTGACGAATGTCAAAATGCCAAGCTAACCTTGACAACTCTGGAGAAATCAGACAGTATTGTTGAGTCAAGTATAGTTAGCTTACAGGTTACATGTTTAGATAATGAAGATATTATCAGCATGCCATCAGTGTATTCTAAATCTGAAACAGTTAGGAAAGAAACCATAGCATCAAGTGAGGATCTTGCTGAATGTCCTCACTTAACAGCTGATGCTATTATGCCAAAATAAGGGCCCTATATAAGTGTGCCCCATTTGCCTTAAAGACTAGGCTAGGATAGACTGTAAGTGGTCCATTAGGTAGGAAGGATAAACATGTTGCCACATTAAACTTTGTCACAAACCAATGTCTCGATGCCCAGCTACAGAGAATTTGGAAAATTCAGACATTTAGGCTATGTCAGTTAATGATAAACGTACAATTTCTATTTGGGAGGATTCAATTAATCATATTGATGATCACTATGAAATGTCGATACCCTTCAAAGAGTGCCCTCCAAATTTGCCAAATAACCGACAAGTGGCAGGCAAGCGTTTGCTGTCATTGCGTGGAAGGCTACAACGGGATAGTCATTTGTCTTGATGATTTAGTCGTGCACCAAAGGGTATGATGATGAACAGGAGGGTGTAGCAGGGTCTGTGTTATATCTACCACGCCGTCCGGTTTTTCACCCTCAAAAGCCCAACACATTGCGTGTCTCCTTGAATGATGCAGTTTATCAGGGCCCAGACATAACAATAATCTACTAGGGGTCTTATTAAGGTTTCGGGCAGTGGCCATAATGGGTGACGTGGAGGCAATGTTCCACCAGGTCAAGGTTTCCCATGGAAACATGGAGTCCAAGTTGTTGCGCCTTCGTATTGATGCGCACAGCGGAGGACAATAATGATACCTCTGATACTGTAATGCAGGATTGCTATGTTGATGATTGCCTCAAATATCTAGAGTTTGAGAGTGAGGCAATCAATCTAATTGATGAGTTGTGTCGGCTCTTACACAAAGAAGATTTCACACTCAATAAGTGGGTAAGCAATAGTCAAAATGTGCTTGAAAGCATTCCCTCTGAATCAGAGCTGAGGGAGTGAGGGAGGTAGATCTAAATTATGAAACACTTCCTAATGAGAGGGCACTGGGAATAAGTTGGGATGTTGAGTTAGATTGTTTCGGGCTCATAGCTGTGATAAAAGATAAGCCTTTGACAAAGCGAGTGTTATTGATTATGATCCACTTGGATTTGCCAGGGCTAAGATGATAATTCAGTAGAATGAGTCATTGCCACAGAATAGTGTTGATGCACACTGCCCCCCAAATTTTTGGAAAGACCAAAATTCGGGCAGAATATCTGCCAAAATTCGGGCTGTCTGCCCGAATTTGTTTTGTTGGAATTTGCTGCCCGAATCTGATTTGAAGTTGTAGTTTTGACCACAACTTCAGCCAGAAATATATACCAATTGCCCG
>JAODAF010126250.1:0-10517 GCA_027574765.1 Molpadia intermedia | reverse complement strand
ATCAGAAAATTCCAACTGGTATTTGAAATTTTCCGACTATCGTCGCTCTGACGAACTTTGGGGGGTGAGACACCCCCTCACACCCCCCGGTCGCGACGGCCCTGAGAGATACTACAAACAGTGGTCACAAAATTAACAGCTGAGCAGTGATATACACAATTACAATTGAACCCTCACTTTTAATATTACTGTACCATAGCATAATTTGGCCATTTTAAAAAAGCAAGGAATTACAAAACCTCTTGGATTTCTGGTTTAAACATATTTTCAGTTACATTCTTCGGTTAATTAAGTAATTTACATGATACTTACAGCTGGCATGCAAGCATTGTACACTGTCAACTCATGTGGATGGTCACCATCAGGCCCTGCTGATTTAGATGGCGATATACGGAGATATTATATCGCTGCCGTAGAACGTGAATGGAACTACGCTCCGACTGGTATGAATGGGGACCATTCTCTATTGGACAAAACCAGGTAGGATACAGTCGGTTTATCAAAATGGGAAATATATGGCTTGTAGCTCGCCATGAAAGTATTAAAAAGTTATACCTTGATAATTTTATAGGTCTCTAAACACTCAAGTTATTGGACATAATACTAATGATATATACTTCTTTTTTGATATATTGTGAGTGAAGAGATTAAGTATGAATATTATGTCGAACCCTTGACGTATGACGCAATGCCCACAACGAAAAACGTTGCTTTTGGAAACCGGCAGCCATTTTGTAAATTGTGCTCTTTTGTTCGTCCCAAGATCTTACAACTTTCAGTTGTTGTAACTATAGCCTAACCCACATAATAAATGTATTTACCACAGGAAACAGACATAAATGTGGGAGACGAGGTGGGGAGTGTGTGCCCATTCGTATATTAATGGCATTAATCACGTTACACACTATTTTTTATACATGACTCAAATCTTAGAGCCATGTGACGCTAATTTCCACCTTGGTTATAGCCTTGTTTTACCCCCTTTACAAAATGTTGGTAAAAACTTTTGGTACAACCTGGGTTGTCCCACCTGCGATATGACTGGTACAAACATGGTCTCACAGGTAATAATAATTGTAACCATGGTACAACTGAAGCAACAACACCTCCAAAAGTGCACTTCAACTCAATGTTTATCTGCTTGTTTGTTCAGTTACTGCCTTGTTATAATTTAACTGAGTATGTAACATATTTATTTTTATTATTATTAATTTTTATGGTACACTGATTTTACCCTGAATAAATATTGAATATAGTGTTTATTGTCCATTAAATATTACATAAAAGCATAGATGGATGTGTCTATGGATCTGCTATATATAGGATGCTGAAATAGTAGTCCATTTATAAAAGTTGTTAAGGAATTTTGATATTTGACGATAAGCATTGTTGTTCTGAATTTTAATGAATGGACGGGCATATTGTAGAATTTTTTTTAAGTGATGATATCTCTAGGTAATTTCACAAAATGAGCAGTAAAGCAGACTCCCGCTTATATCATTATTTTACCAATACATTGCATATATATACTGGCGTGATACATGTACATACATTTATAATAAGAATAATAAAAGACCAAACATATAGGCCTAATATAAAAATATCACTCGGCCACTTGATTTTGCTAATACTGCTTTAAATATCTTAGCCAACTCCTCAATGTATGTGGTTTTTAGTGTAAACATAATGCAACAATGAAACATTTTATGGGGAGGAAAATCCTTCAGTAACAAATCTATTGGGTGCATATGGTCATTGAGAGTACAGTGTACTGTACATGTGTGTGCATTCCTTGTGGGTAAGTAAGGTGTGGTACATGGACTAAAGTGATGTATCCTTCCCCTTCTAAAAGATTTGCTAAATTTTTGAAAAATTTGGTAAGTTTTGGTGTCTTGTATTAGCATTGCAGACCTATTCAAGAAATGTCCATCATAATTGAATGTGATGAAATAAGAGCAGTCATTGTCTAATTATGGCACCAAAAAGATAAATAGAATGGGAGAATCTTCAACAAGCCAAGGACAGCACCCTTTTCTCATAATTTATATATAAATTTCCCAATGAACTCCATATACTAAATTTATCCCCCAAATGCGTGCTGTAAAATTTGCTGTATTGGTTGACTAATTTCTTTCTACTACATCACATTATTCCAACACTTATAACAATATATCATTAAAACACAATGTATCTTTGGTACTCTATTTTTATAACTATAAAATATGTTTTTTGTAACTAATAAAGATTAATAGGTTTATCAAACTCCTTTGAACTAAATATTTCTTTAGTAACAGTTTGTGATATAATATATTCAGTTCGTCAACAACTTTGTAATATGCACTTAATGCACATCGTTAAATTATTTCAGCTACACAAAAAGAAGCTGTAAAAG
Organism: Molpadia intermedia; assembly: GCA_027574765.1. Lineage (NCBI taxonomy): Eukaryota > Metazoa > Echinodermata > Holothuroidea > Molpadida > Molpadiidae > Molpadia > Molpadia intermedia. The sequence goes on along the minus strand of JAODAF010126250.1, from coordinate 8,125 downwards.
ATAATAAAAAACAAGAAAAGATCACCGCCTTTTGTATGTACAGTAGTGGGAGGATTATTGAACAAATAAAATACCAACAATATATGTAACAATGTAAAACACAGGATCGATTACACGGGAACGAGACACAGGTTTTAATGTATATAAAGTAATGGAAAAATCACAGGTTCGTGGTTAAATTAAATACTATTTATTCCCAGTGGGCCATGACTAGGCGACCACACACACAAATACATATCATAAATTTAAACAATGGCAAATAAAATATCCACCATATTTTGAATAAGATTGATTGCCAAGGGAACGAGGTGGGTTCCGATGATTAATTACAATCTTTTATATTTTGTTACTTTTTATGTCTTTGCTCTGAGGATTGATTTGCTTCATATTTGTTATAAAGGTAATTGGTATGATGTAATGTCGTGCACAGCAACAAGCGAGACACCAGATAGAATTAAGTCAAATAAAGTTTATAAACGTGATATCTCAAGAAGGAAATGTTGGACGGATTGATATGATATTGATAGATTCTTATTGTTTTATGGTAGGTCTTATGAATATTAATGAGAAGTTGCAGTTTAATGTAAATAGTGAATGCTTGACAGAGGGAGTCCTGTATTCAGGTCGAGTTTATTCATAGTTTGTTCAAAGGCAGAAATATATATATAATATAATGGTAGTAGCCATGACTTGTGTAGCACTGATTGTGAACATCGTCTTATTAATTATTTATGAATGAGAGCACCAGATACAAATAACCTGCTTGAAGGGAACGTTGAATGGATGTGGTACTCGGTATGTGTTATATCTATCCGCATTGTAAATACGTGTTTATTGATGAACGTAAATTGCCGGTCACGGAAGGTCATTATAGCCTATAAAAATCAGTATTTAATATTTAATATCAGTATATAACAGCATGTATGATGGCCAATTGTGGTAGATTAGGGCCTACCCTTATTGTATGTATATGGTGGTATTAGACACAGTTATGTAGCACATGCAATTGTCTCATAAATTATTTTAGTAGGGGCGAAATATAGAATCAGCTATATTATTCTTGTAATGGTGACATCTCAATAAGAGAATCTAATGTTAGATGGATGCGATACTAGTATGTATGATGGTTATGGGTGGTATATGTTTTCTTTTTGGTATGCATAAATAGGTTTCCTCAATACTGTACATTTGGCATGATGTGTTTAGTGAAATATGGATACTTGTCTAGCACATCACATATATAAACGTGCATAAATATAAATACCAAGACAATGCATTTGCTAATGAGCAAGCATTCCAAAATTTAAACGCCAGCCTAGTTTCTAACCCGACTCCCGACCATTTCTTGAAACCTCGGGTATGAACCAGACTTTTATATTTTTGGCAAGTAAGTATTCTATATCCGCTTGAGACGGTCAAGGTATGTAAATTAACCCACTGATAGCTCACAAGACATTGACTTTTAACCATTTAACTACGGCGAGTGTATATTTGCACGCTATGGTTAGCAGATGACACATAGTTGAAACTGCGAGTAGCGATCTGAAAATTCAGCCACATGGAAGAATATTATTGTTCGTTATCAGGTGGTCCAGAGTCTACGGATGTCATGTGTTCTTCTGGTTCACCGTCGATCCGGCTTTATAGGCCCTCAACACTGTTCTGTGTGTTAAGGGTTAAGTAATGATTAACTATGTGGCCACTGAATGCATGAGCATGGAAGAATAATATACTGGATGTGACTTATATCTAAATACTGATACTGATAGATTTATACCTTAGACAGACTTTGTATGTACATATTGTACAGTGTCTAATGCATAAGAAAATGGACTATAGCTTTGTATACCTTTGTAGTTAAAATATTTTCTGTATGAGGCCATGTTCTATTGTTTATTGAAATCGTTCAGTGACGCATCTAGCATGCAGGCCAGAGGTGATAACCGTGGATTTTCTAGACACTTTGAGTTTCCAGTAAGTTTCCACATGTACACTCGTAATTATTTGGTTTTTAATTTCATATTGTAGACCGGAATCTGAATACTTCTCCAAAGATGACAATCGTATTGGAGGGACATACCTAAAGGCCTTGTTCAGGGAGTTCACTGATGGAACTTTTGAAACAGAAAAATCTAGACCAGAAGAAGAAAGACATCTTGGTCTCCTTGGCCCGATTATCCGAGCAGAAGTTGGAGATACGATAGTGGTCACATTTTTTAACAATGCGTCTCGGGACTACAGCATGCATGCAGAAGGTGTCTTGTATGACAAAGGAAATGAGGGCGCTTTCTACAATGATGGCTCTACTGGTACTTTGCAAATGTTTAAAATAATTAGTTTTTATGTGTTTTATGCTTGCATTTGGTAATAAGTTAAAGACATGCAGTCAATTGTTGAAGAAACATACAGAAATACCCCCCTCCCCTCCCATCCCCATGTTTAAAGTATTCAGGCCCAAGATAGGATAGAATTAACCTCAATCAATTTCAACCTCTTCCCCATTTTGTAATGAACATTTAAATCTTTCAGCTTTATGAATTCCTTGTTAGAGGCAAAGTGCACATATGCAGTCTACTGACTGTGTCTATGTATGTATGTTTGTACATGTATGCATGTACTTGTATCATGTGTTTGTGTGTGATACATCAGCTTTTAACATAATGTAACAATATCATGCAAGTCATGCATGGTATAGGTGTGCCATTCAACATGAGTAAAACAATCTCATTGCTTTTGTGCTAATCTCAGGAAAAATGAAGTTATGAGATCAAACATGAACATTTTGAAATGTTTATAACTCCTTTACCCCAAAAAATATTATTCATATTGTTATGAATTTGTTGATTGTTAATAGATATGTGGTAGTATGTATTTTAAACTTGTTATTTATGAATGGCAGGGATGAACATTTTACTAGCAATGTCATGTATACATAATAACATACTTAGTGTATAGATGTCCCATAATTGGTAGATGAATCCTATTGTTTTGGTGCTCATATCTTGAATATCGATGAACTCCACAGGGATAAAGGTAAAAATCTTGAAAACCCCATAACATTGTAACTGAAACTGAAAACAGCAAAGGTCACATGTAATGCTGCATATTCTGGTTTTTAACTTGCGAAACAACTGCCTTACATTATCATAGTTATGTATTTATTTTTCTATGCTATTTTATTGACTATATAATTTTTATTTATGTAGAACACTATGATGACATAATAGCCCCTGGATCGAGCTACAACTACACCTGGACCGTACCAGAACAGCTAAGTCCTACGGACCTTGATGAAGACTGTATTCTGACCTTGTACCGGTCCCACGTGGACCCCGTGAAGGATGCCTACTCAGGTCTGATTGGCCCAATACTCATCTGCAAAAACAATTCTCTTGAAGGCAATAAGCAGGTAATTTAGTTTGTCCAGTCAAGTCTGCATGAGTGTGTACTACTATTCGTCTGAGAACTAAAATGTCACAACTCACCACAATCCGAGAACCAACATTTCTAAGAAGAAATAGCGTTAGAACATTTTAAATTATTGCACTCTGACGTCCAGATCACTTTAGGAAACTACATCAGAAATATGTTAAAATCTATTATATTTGGGCATATGTAAGTGTATTGTGATGTTAGATGTCACACTTATACTGTTAACTCACCGCTTAGAGAGGACTTATGGAACAACAGAGAACCTCCATATAAGTGTGCGGAGACAAAATGTTGAAATGTGGGTCCTCTGAACTTATAGCTATGCGAGTATGTACATGTATGTATGTATGTATGTATGTGTGTGTGTATTTATATATGTATGAGACACCTATAAATAAAGAAATGCGGAATGGGTTTATTACATATCACATATGTTGGTAGTCATGAGGTAATGAACCTTGAAGCTCTTAAACACCTTAAACACAGTCCAAGTTTGTAATTTCTTATCTCCTATTTGAACAAGATTATCCATTATTCCATTACACATTACAGTAAGCGGCTAGATGTTGTATGACTTTGTGTGCTAGTGCTAATGGACCAGAGGGTGATTGTCATTTTGGCTAGCTCTAGCAGAACCAGTATTAGATGGAAAACACTGATTGATAGTCCAGATTGCCGTAATCAATAAATTTTGTCATGGATATGGTACAGCTAGTAGGTAGATGCTCATATAATCTCATCACCCCATTAGGGGATGATATTTTGTAGTCAATTAACTGTGTGTGTGTGTTTGTGTGTATGTGTGAGAAAAAGTTGCGTCGCGAACTCCTAAACCGCTTATCCGATTAACTTAAAACTTGGTGGGTAGCTACCCTATGACCTAACTTAGTGTCTCGCAGACTCTCAAGGTCAGAGGTCAAATTATGTAAAATCACATTTTGACCATAATTATCTCCTTGTGATAACCTTGGATTTGACTTCGAACTTGTAGGGTAGTTACTCTATGACCTAACGTAGTGTCTAGCAGACTTTCAAGATTCTGACAGAGGTCAAAGTCAAGTATCAAAGGTCAAATTAAGTAAAATCACATTTTGACCATATTTCCTTGTGATAACCATGGATTAGCATGGAACTTTCATAGGTACCATTGGAACAATATATTCTAAAAATTAATGATAGTAATTTGCATATAAAGGTCAAAGGTCACGAAATCAGAGGTCAAATATACTTCTTTTTTTCCTAAACCGCTTATCCGATTAACTTCAAACTTGGTAGGTAATTACCCATGACCTAAGTGTCTCGCAGACACTAAAGTTCAAAGGTCAAGGGTCAAAGGTCAAATTAAGTAAAAGTCACATTTTTGACCTTATCTCCTTGTGTAAAACTTGGATTTGCATGGGACTTCCACATTTAGATTGGTACAATATATTCTAACACTTGATATTGATTTGCTTATAAAAGTAACAAGGTCAGAGGTCAAAATTATTATAGTGATGCGATCTGCAACTCCGTGGATTGCCCTCTTGTTAAACATTCAAACACATTAATACTCATCAGCCGGTGGCAGTAAGATATTGGTTCAATGTCATATACTTGTTCTATGATGAGTTAATAATCTATATTATTTTGGTGGATATCTCATAAATATTAATGAGTGGTCAGGGCGTAATGTTAAATATTTGACAGTCAGTGTGCTGAATCTTTGAATTAGGTATTTAATTTATTAACGTTGAATCCTTTTCTTAATCTCCATGTCCTTGATTACAATTAATATATTATATAAAATATAATAATTTATGTAATACTTAATGATCTATATATTTATAGAAAGATATTGATGCAGAATTTGTCCTCCTCTTCATGAATGTTGATGAGAATTTGAGTCATTACTTGGATGACAACATCCAGCGTTACTCAGAGGACTCCACTGATGACGAAAGGGACGATGAAGATTTCATTGAATCCAATAACATGAGAGGTAAATCAATGTAACAGGACTGGATATAATATAAGGTTGAAAGGTAAAAGGCCTTATTCAAATTTGTGACATTGATTCATTAAGGCTTTGGGACATGACTTACAATTGAAAGATATGCTACCATCAGTGAAGTTACTTCATTGATTCTTTACTTGTCCCTTTCACTATGTTCTCTTCCACTTTGTCTATAATCTAGCTTTGTCTCTACTATCATCTTATGTGTATCAATATTAAGTCACCTTTATGGATTTACAGGAATTATTAGTGTTATTTTACTGGAATGCTTGGCTTCTTACTACAAAACCTACTCCTGCAAGTTATTATAAGATTCATACAAGGTAGAAGAGTACATCGTGTAAGAATGGTGCTCCCACTTTCTTTTATGGTAATGAGTATAACTGGAAATTTAATTGTCTTTAAAAAGATGCACTTAACCAGTAACCTCGTGTTACCAATGGTGGTAAATCTGGAAGCATGGTTCCATGCGGCATCCGTCGTCTGTTGACCACGTGATAACAGCCACTCGCAGCGTCGAGGTCACATGAACACTGTAAAGATGCGTGTGTCCTCCTCCGTCAACTGAAACGGTCCAGTCGGTATAGTGAAAAAAATAGTGAAATTATCTTGTTCCCATAGTTAGTGGTAAGAAATCATGTATTGGATATTAAGCATGTTGAAGTGAGAAGTAGGCTACCCCTCCTACTCAGTTGATATAATTTAATGACTTACATCTAAGTGTATATAAGGGTGCCCCTCCCCATATTCAATTTTCATGACATGAACAAAAACATGTACATACAAATCGTATGATTCAATAGCTAATAATGCCTGTCACATTGAAAATGCATCTACTGAATTTGAATTTATATATACGTACAAATGATATCAGCTAGGTCACATTGTGTAGTTGACTGAACCTTTAGATTTACGATACTTATCGTTATTTTGGAATTTCCATGGTTTCTTGCTGATCCTTGAGGTAAAACAAATCGTCCAATTACAGTATGTTTGACTTCTGTAGGGCGTGGGGTGCTAAAGGTTCAACGCGGGACCACTTGGAAGATTGTTCTTAGGTATTCATGGTTACCTGTAGAGATGAACTTGTATAATATGATTAGGTGTCTACTCTCTATCCCAACACAAACATATGCCCTAACAGCTAATGTTAATGTTTATGCTTAAGTTATATATACATATTTATATATATATTCCCTTCGTTGTATAAATATAACAAAAAGTGAAATCGCCTTGTTTCCATAGGTTGGTGGCATCATTCATTGGATATTAAGCATGTTTAGGGGAGATCGAAATAAGAGGGTCTCCTCAGCCGATATAATTAATGACTTACATCTATATATCTTGTTCTTAGGTATCAATGGTTACCTCTACTCAAACCTGCCCGGTCTGGAGGTTTGTGCCGGGGATGTTGTTAGTTGGCATCTGGCATCCTTCGGTAAAGAGACTGATATGCACATGGCGGTCTTTGAACAGCAGTCCTTCATCTACACCGGGCAACGACGGGATGAAGTAGCGCTCTATCCCGGCATTACTCACTCCTTTACGGTCAATGAATTCACTCCCGGTAGGTGTCGGTGTCTTTATTCACACCCCCCTACCAGGAGTTTTGTCATTTTAAAAGTGAAGTCAGCATTAATTAATTTCAGCATAGGTGGACTGTAGGTGGAATGGGTGGAATTACAGGTTTTACAGTGACTAAAATTGATTAATTCTGCTCAATATTCATGGTAGGTGGCAGTATTTTATCACATTCCTAAGCTTTCCGTGGTGGATATTAGCAGAATTAAAGTCAATTATCGATTGAATATATCCAAAATAGGTGGAATTACAGAGACAGAAATTGATTAAATCTGCTCAATATTCCTAGTAGGTGGTGGTAGTTTATCACATTCCTAAGCTTTCCGTGGTGGGTATTAGCAGAATTAAAGTCAATTATGGATTGAATATATCCAGAGCAGGTGAAAATGAAAGAGGTTTTTTTGCAAAAATATACAACATCCAGTGCTTTGTATTCATTCTTCTTCATATTACCAGTCATTGAAAAAAGATACAATAGCCATGTCAAAGAATATCAGGAAATAACCTAAAGTTACAATGTTATTAACCTAGTACATTTAAAGGGAAACTCACTGCAAGGAGGATTATAGGGTAGTGGTTGGGATTAGGTCAGATGGAGTTCACCCACCCCGACCTGTAAACTTTATTGACCTCTACCTGTAAAATTCGTCTGTGGGAAGTATTGTTACCCTTGAAACATAGTTATGTCAATGTCCTTTGATAGACATAAACACAAACTTTGATTTGAAGGCATTTATTAAAGTTGATATTTAGTGTTTCACTGAAAATGGTATGTCTGCCAAGGAAAGAATCAGGGGACACTGACTGTACCCCTAATATTTTGCGGCCTACCAATACTCTGAAATTAAGAATATGATTTTTGAATAAGAAATTTCAAACACCTCTGTTTTAGAAGGATACTATAGGATCACTACAAAATGTTGATATTCACTTGACTTGGACTTCTATTTATCCAGGTAACTGGTCTGTGTATTGCTACGTGTCTACTCACTTTGATGGCGGAAGCGAAGCTACCATTTACGTAGATGAAAAATGTGGCGATTACTCTCCGATCGAAGCAACCACCAGTAATGTTTATTATTTTGACTCAGTTGAAGTTGATTGGAACTATACCCCCTT
>JAODAF010126139.1:0-10517 GCA_027574765.1 Molpadia intermedia | reverse complement strand
TGTTTTTCGATTTTTAGACCCCCCTAGATCCAAAAGTTTGTATTTGAAAGGTGTCATATTTCAGTCATTCAATATATAGTTGGGTTTGTAAGCCACCAAAAAGTTATAGGCCTCAAATATTTTCAGGGTAGGAATAGTGGTGGGTCAAATATGGGCCCAGAGTGAAAATAACCAATTTGACCATTTTTCAATTATTTCAAAAATTCATACCAGTTAATTTTATATCAAATGATACAATTCTGGAAAATAGTGTCAGCAGTCCTACTATGAAGGTAACAAACTAACAATGTCATGATGCGATTATAGTCTTCTAAAGCTAGTCCAACATGTATACCAAATATATCCAGACTGTTGTTATTGAGATACCATGAAGTTCAGGGTCAAACAGGGTTCAACATACAAACATACAAATATGTACTGAACATATACTGTAAAACACTCCTCATTAGAAAGAGGGTAAAAAGTTAATATTAAGGTGCATTAATTAGATATTGTATCTTGTCAAAACGTAATTTCAGACTTTTACCATATCGTCAATAATTCATATTTTCTAAAAATAAAAAAATATTTTCTCTACTTCGAAAAGATTTGCTTACATATTGTATCTCATCAAAACGACAATTGTCTGATTTTTGACGTTTAGTTGTTAGATGGTGTTAAGTGTTAAAAAATGTAAGTTTCATAATTTTGATGTTTTGATTAGATATGTTGCATCTCGTAAAAAATGTAATTTTGTGATATATGAGATCTTTACCGTTTATCATGTTGGTAAGTCGTCAATTTTCTTATTTTTACCTTTAACCATGTCAGTTAAAGTCGTTAATTAAATAATTGGATCTCCCTTTATACATGCTTCCGTACTACTACAGCCAATATCAGCACTCAGCGGTTGCTGTGTTGCCATGTTAATTACTATTGCAGAAAATTAAAAATCTGTGTTTCTCCCAAAAATATATCATTAAAAATATGAAAATCATATTCACTCTAGTTATTCTCTGTTCTCTACCAGAATTTAAAAACAAGTGTGGCTGTCAGTGGTGGAGAATAGCAAACAAATTTTGTCACTGATTCGGTGATTCCATTTTTCATAAAAATATTTTTAGGCTATACAGCAGCTGGCTGTTTAGGCAATTCGTGGAACTGATACCAATATGACAATACTATAGAAAAAGGAATGGCACAGGCAGATAACAGGTTCAAATAATTTAATAATAATATTTAAAAGTTCACGTTTGTTTTTTCCCATCCATATTTTGGATTTAATACTACTAGGAGCTGACAAGCTGACTATAGTACGTAAACTACGTAATGCCACTTGACATAATGTCAAGCCTTTATTAAAAATTATTCAGTTGGGTATATAAGCTAGGTCAGATGAGATCTAGCCTAGGCTAGTCATCAGTCAGCTGATTTATAGTGTTATCGGTCGCTTAGGCTCCATACACTTGTACAAAACGGGAGAGCCGCGACAACCCTTAATTTTTTGGGGTCAATCTCTCTTGTACCAAGTTAAGTTGTACGTATTTCGAGTTGTTAAACACAATTATGTAATAAACTTACGATTGGTGACCGTTGTTTTGTAAAATATTGTCAACCGTGACTGCGTTTGAAACGAAAGAATTTCTGCTACCCTACATTGCCAGTTTTTAACTTAAGATGATGCATGTTACGTTTGTAAATAATTGCTCGCTATAATAATATATTAGTCCCTAGAATATAACAGATGTATTCTGGGAAATGTCTAGTAAGTATTGTGCAATATCCAATTTTGCATTTAACATCCCCATATCAGTATGTGCAAATTTCAGAAAAATTGGCTTTAATCTGTTATTGATATTTGGTCATCCTCATTTTGCATGGAACGTACCCCAAATAACAAATATTACAATGTGATACTTCAGACTGGATTGTTTTTTCACCTATTTGAACAGTTTTTAATGCTCCAAATGAGGTAAGAGTTTTAAAGATATGTAGATTAGAAATTCAAATTAAGGGCAAGTGCAGGAAACCTGAACTGTAAAAATGAGCCCAATTCCGGGAGTTTTATACAATTTTGTAGCTGGCATGTACAGTGTCAGTTACACCTAACGTTAGGCCTAGGCTATATACTGTACTATTTGTATTCCTATTGGGGTGACTAAAATTGGACTGACCATTATCACCTAGAGTTCTGGCAGATCTGGGGGAGAGAGAAAACTGTGTCTACTTACTTTGCAGGATGCTTTCTGCGGACATGCCGGACAAAATTTGAAGTCGTCCCAGTTCTTTCTGTTGAAGTCTGGCCACAATGTATGCAGATGCCTTTATGCATCTTGTGCCCCGTTCGTAAATCTGTATACTCTTCATAGTTGCGATAGCTATGAGCTACTATTCTTGAATTCGAAGACATGCTGAACTTGAAAGATTTTTCTATTTTAGAGTAACTGGTTTTGGTATTTTTCAGAGATGGATATGAATGTATAGGCTATAGCTGATGTAGACACTGCGCTGTGTAGAATCTAGTCTATTTGACATGTAGCATTCCATACACATGCTTTTTATACACTTTTACATGTACAGGCAATTAATTAAGTCATTGTTAGGAGTCAATTTTATAGTCTGGCACCCCCAGTAATTTAGTTGACTGATTTGACCACATACACAATACTGTACACTAATAACAATGAAGCCAAAGTTAATCTTGGGTGTGTTCTGCACTTCTGCACCTCATAATTACTCTTGTGGTTCACACATGTTAAGTAGGCTTTTGTGTAGTTCAGACCCTATAATCAGCCATGTGTGTGGTTCAGTGGTTCACATCTCAACATAATAGACTTCATTGGGTGTGGTCACTTCAAACCCTCTAATCTGATGCAACTGTTGAATAGCTTTAAAATTCTTCATCCAATGACCAGACTAATTAATTACAGTGCTTCATGATCAGTGGACCTTGTTGAAACTAGTAGAAACTACAACAACAGTAGTAAATGTAACAAATCTTAATACATGGCCCAGGCCACTGTACAGGTAAATGAGATAAACTACATGTATCAAGAGGCCAGGGTAACACTCAATCCACTGAGTCAAGTGCTAACTAACAAACAGCATAGAATACAATAACCTAATCCCCAATTAACTAGCTGGGTGGACTATACCTACTTTAAATAAGGTATTTCCTGTGTAGATAGATGCATAAACTATGCTAAGCTGCTAGTATACAAATAGGCTCCTATAGTTAACAATATAATTGATATGGGCCTATATAGGGGCCTGTATGTGTATACTACAATTAAAACAGTTTACGGCCCCAGGAGCCTTCATGATTCTGAGTTAAACTTTGTGCTTGTAGATGATATAAATGGGTATGAGTGTTTGTGGGACGATTTAGACAACATTTGAGATCAAATTGAAATGTGGAATTATTTTTTTTATAAAAATCTGACATTTACACAAATTAACAAGTGACTTTTTTAATTATTATTATTCAAATAAACTTTGTCATCTGAATGTCAATAAATTCATATATCATTTTTTGAACCAGGTTTGATTGCAATTTTACTTGGCCATCTTACAACATTACCAATATAACTATCCCCTCCTGAACAATGGTTATCAACCTTTAAATATTACACCAAACTGAAACCCACTGTCCAGTTGCAGGCCATTCCGGGCCAATTCCGATTCCAAGACCTCCCATTCCGGGCCAATTCCGAGTCCAGGAAAAAACGGACTCGAGTCCGGAATTGAGTTTGAGTCCGGACTCGGGCGTTACAGCCCTGATGTTCTTCTTCACTCTCTTACGTGAGCGTCATAGATAAGTTATATAATGTAAACAAAAACATTTCACTTTACTGCAATTGTACGAAGGATATTGTAACCTCTCTTAAACCAAAATACACTGTGGTTTCAATAATTCAGAAATACCCCACATTACCTTGGGAGAGAATTTGGAACTTAATAATAAATTAATGGACTTCCAGTGGCGTTTAGCTCACAGAATACTCTATACTGGCAGCATAATAAAAAAAATGGGGAATAGGTGATGGTAGGCTACGTGTCCAGTAGCGCAATGTGCAGAGATTGAGACAATCTCCCGTATTTTCTGGAACTGTCCCAAAGTCCAACTCGTATTGATATGGATCAAAAAAGTGCTTATGTCAATTGTTGGAAGTAAATTCTGTTTCAATGTCGACTTATTTTTGTGTGGGTTTCCTTCTCAAAAGGTTCCTAAACTAGTTTTTAATAGAATTTGGTTCATTTTTTAAAATGGTTCAAATTTACCATATAGAAATCTAGGTGCATTCATGTGTTTGAGGGGCGCACACAAACAAGTAAAAAAATCATGTTGTGTATTAAAGAAATTAAAACCATAGTTGATATAGATTATAAACGCAGCTCCCCTCAATAGTGTTCACAGTATTGGACTCAATGAAAGTCTTTTGTCTCTTTAGTAAATGGGAAGCTTGTATTTTAGTCCACAGAGTGCATAATAATGAATGAAAGAAGTATATATAACATGTTTCCTTTTAATTTTAATTAACTTTATATATTTTAGATGTAAATATATGTAAGTAAAGTAACCGACTGTACATATCATGAATGAGTAAAATAAACTGGAAAAAGCACAACAAATTAATTCGATGCGAAAGAAACTATCTGTACAGAACAATCAGAATTGCAGTTTTACCAGTCATTATTAGTTCATTACATCTAGACAGAAAATTGGGTGTGCGCAATGTTTCACCCACTGGCGCAGAACATAAGGTAAACGGTCGGTTAGCTCAGTCGGCAGAACACCGTGCTCATTACGCGGCAGTCGCATTATTAGCACGACGCCACATTTTTAAAATGTATATGTCGTTGGTCTGTTGAAAAGAAATTTTAAGAGTAGTTATTCTTCATTGAAAATGAGGAGCAGAAGGTCTAATACATTTTACGCGTCCGAACTTTCAGATCTTCCTAGGTATTGACCAACTAACTTTTTAAAGACAATCGCTATCATAAAATATAGCCAAAATCAATTTAAGAAGACAAATCCTTTCGAAACCTAAAAGTCGGCTGTGAATTTAATCGCACGTATTTATTAGAGCACATTCAAATCCTTAGGTCTTCTAGGTCTCCATGACACACCTAATCAGACCGGTAAACATCACTACTGTAAAGTTGGCATGCTTAATGTATCAAGTCACCATTAATTCACTGCGATGGCTTACACTCAATAAATTAGACCTGTTCGGGGCACCTCCTCGTAAATATTATAGCAAGCATTATGGCATGCCCCACATAAAAACAGGCGAGTTGTTCTTTCATGAAACTAAAAGAAATTAAAAAAATACATAAATTGCTTTGGATTGGTCGGACGCCAACTAACAATTCAACAAATTAACGTTCGCCATTTTGTCAACAAATTTGCTGAGATACTTATAACCCTCTTTGAATGGACTGTACAGTTTCGGTCGATGGAGGAGATTACAGGTTCACGCGCAGCTCGAAACTAAAGCAGTAGACCGGTTTTCGAGTAGGCCGACGGGAATGTTCCACGATTGGAATGATGTCATCAACAGCCTACGGACACCGCGTTGGAACAATTTTTCAAGATTTCCGGTCAACCGTGCAATATCCAGTTTATTTCCAGTCAATCTCTACTTCCAGCTTTCTCTAATACTACCGTATTATAACGCACGTGTCCTATACCTACATGATTGCTAAGTATATTATGTGTACGAATACAAGTCAGGTAATGCTTATTTATACCACGCTTAGATTCACCTGACTTGCCATGTATATAATTCATTGTAACATCGTTAATAGGGTGACGTCAGTTAATACTTTTATAAAAGAAACAACATTGCTATGACGTCATCAACAGCCCACGGATACCGCGTTGGGACATGTTATTTCAAGATTTTCGGTGGACCGTGCAATCTCGAAACTTCTCTGTACATGAGAAGTTAATGTCATCCCTATAACTCGTTTATTTCCAGTTCATCTCTACTTTTATTTTTCTCCAATACTACCGTATTTTCTCTACATTTAGAGAGCAAAACAAAGTATAGGCCTAGTCATCTAATCTCATTCGTTTAAATATAATGCCACCTTACAGCACTATTTTGCAATGAATATGCGCCCCCCCAAAAAAGAAAAAAAACCCTACCCTCCCCCCCGAACCCCATAAGTGAATACTAACCTATTAGATCACTGAAATCAGGAAAAAATAAAAATTGCAAATATTGCAAAATATAGCATCATTTTCAATCTAAGCGCTCCTAATTATACAAACATTTCAAACACTTTCCTTACACCCTCCCCTCAGGACGGCCTTTCACAAAATTATTTAAGCGGTTAATCGGCGCACCCCACCCCCCGAAGTACAAATCCTGGACAAGTACGTCACTAACATTGACAACCCAATGGGACAACCAGCAAGCATTTTTACAATGAAAGTATAATAAATATCAATGTTTTGTTTTTCATACACACCCAAATTAATGTTCAGCTCTTTGCAGCGTGATAAATTCGTAGATTACATACATGCTTTGAATCACTTTACGTAATATAATTGCAATAATGGTCTTCCCATTTATAATATCAATAGTCCGAGGCATGATCCACCCCTCTCCGACCAACTCCTTCCTTATTAACCGTTCCTGTACCGAGGTTCGAAAGTATAAACCTTAATCGACATAAACATAATCGTATAGAACTTAAAAAAGGACGACCACTTTAGCTTCGAGCTTCGCGTAAACCTTTAAACACGTGTGTGTCTTCTGGCACACACGTATTCACACAGTCGCACTCGTTACTGTCGTCGCTGCCCAGAAATGTTAGCAGATATGTAGTGTTTTCATTGTTATTACCCACTAAGTGCCCTTGTCTTGTTAGGTAATACTCTGTGTTGTATCGCGACGTAGGCATTCCGATTGGATGATATGTTATCCAGGTGCTTCCTTTGTTATGTGTAGACTATCTATCGTATGTTTTTTTCACTTGTACACACTCTCTCTGCAACTGTCCAAATGACTAGTTGTTATTGCTACCGCCACGACTGGCACCAACTGGCTATTCGAGCGGGCTTGTTTCATGGACGCGATGACACATATATGCTACGTTGGGCAGTGATATTTGACGATTGCACACCAACCGTAGATACAGTGTTGTACCGTAGCAGCTAGAGAGTATTATCTCCAATCTATCGTTTCAAACTCTGCAACCGCGTTCAAATGTCTAAGTCCACTTTGATTTACATGTTTTACAATCAATAACTAAACTCGCCAAGTACGGTAGTCATAAAAATGCCCCTCTCATAGCTTTAAAAATCGTCAAGTTTATGACGTATACTGGTCATCTGCATTCGAAACCCACCCACGGAATGTTTTACGATCGTTAGGTTTATATCTCTTCCATACCGATATTTTGGTAGTAACAGGCCTGGATTGAGCCAAAGGGGACCGGGCCCAGGGCCTTAGATCAAAATCGAGAGGGTAAAAAAATAAATTATTTTGAAATGAAGCAAAGGAGGATACCAAACAATCGTGTGCACTTCTCTGGCGTCATTTCAAATTCAGATCTATCGTCCGTACATACTGTGCTATCAGGTTAGCTATAATGAAAGTAGACCCGTAAGCGTCAATGGAAAGTAAAGACATTATTTACGCTTTTGAATGAATATCCATGCTATAAATATTGTAGGTTATACGAGAACGTAGGAAAGCTGGCACAGCCTCACTACTTAGACGACCTATAGGCTAGTTGAATTCGAAATTGGTTTTGTTGAACGGCGTCCCCCTTGGTCAGAAATTGTGTATCATTCCTGGACAACGATTTAAGTTTTTCAACCAACATCTGACAAGGTATAAAACTAGGACCCCTAAAATCAGGCCTGATATTAAATGTGGGTCTCTATAGAGAGTAGTGGGGGAGACGATAATGGGGAAAACATAATAAATTATGGGCAGTTTTAGCTTGTTTCCATCTGGACAGGTGTATGCAAGTTTCGCTAAACTGGTCTGTATGTTGAATACAGAATTTTAATAGGCCTTTTGTGTTGGTAATATGGGACAGGTGATGTGTATCATGATTAACACTAAGACAGTGTGGCATAATAATGCATAGGTATATAGTGCAACATAATTTAGGCCTGGACAATTACCCAACCCAATGTACCATTCAATTTGTGTAGGTTAGTACTGTATAATGAAAGCATTGTAATACATAATAAAAGCTCTAGCGTAGACCTATTATGATCTCTTCCCAGATACCAATGAATTATACGATGAAATCAACTCAGGGGTTGTAGTTGAAGAAATACATGTTGAGGGCTGTCACGGCTTGCCAAAGAGGTGGGGATTCCAATTGCTTCAAACATATATGGGGTTCCAAAATCTATCCTTGCTAGAAAACTGAAAGCTAGAAATAAGAAGATTAAGCCTTCTCTAGAAATGCAGTCCTGCCTCGGACCGGACAATTAAAGTGAATTAGAACACTTGATTATCGACTGGTATGGAATCAAGGAGCTTTAGTCGACAGGATGTGCGAGAATTGGCATTTGAGTTTGCATGTCAGAACAGTATTCCCCATAAGGTCAATACAAAGACCAACATGGCTGCTCGCTTTTGGTTGATAGGGTTTCTCAAGCGTCATCCAAACATAGTCCCCAGGGAAGCAAAAGGTTTATCAAGAGCTCATGCCATTGGTATGAACAACAGGAGTGGTTAGTGAGTACTTTGGGATGTTGGGTGCTTTACTGAAGAGAGCGAATATACAACGTTAATGAATCTGTCTTGCCATTGATTAACTGCCCGGGAACAGAGGAAAAGATCAGTTGTATCCATTACAACTACATAAAGGAGTGGAAATGTTACTGTTGTGGGCTGCCGCAGTGCTGCTGGGCAATATATCCAACCATACAGCATTATGAAAGGAAGGAGAAGGCAAGATGGGTTTGCTGATGGTTTGCCACCAGGATCAGGGTTTGCAATGTCCTACATCAACAAAGAGTTGTTCCTGAGTGGCTGAAAATATTTCGCAAAAATGCAGTGACAGGCAGAGTTGCACTGATCATCGATGGCCACACATCTCATGTAAAGAGTTCCGATGTGTTGCGATATTATGGATTACAACATCATCATTGTCTGTTTACATGGACACGCAACAAAGTACTTACAGCCACTGGATCGTACAGTATTCAAGTCGCTCTAAAGTTACTTTCATAATGCCATAAATCTCTGCATCCGACAAATTCCTGCAACAAGCATAACCAAGTTTGCTATTTGCAGCTGCATGGGGGGAAGACAGCTACAGTACAGACGCAAATGCTTTTCATTGATTCCATGCCTGTGGGATACACCCATTTAACCCAGTTGCCATCCAGATAAAGCCTTCTTACCATCTGAGACCACAGAAAGAGAACTGGCACTGATGATTCAACCAGAAGTGGAGATGAACCGATGGATTTTAATAAAGATGTGGAGGATAATACTGGTACAGTTAATGATGCAATGCTAGATGATTCCACAGCAGAATCGACTGCACATATCTTACAGGAAGAACGTATCCAGCAAGTCATCACCAGCAGTTTCTTTTAGGGACATTCAGCCGCTTCCAAAAGTACATCGTGCACAAACAAGGATTCATCAAGAAAAAGGAAACAAATATCGAGTTCTGACAGCAAGTTGGGGAAAGTGACTTGAGGTAAAAAATCAATGTAAGAAACAATACTAAAGAAATTTCTACCAAAAAAGGAAGGGAAGTCCTTGGTTAGGAAACTTCAGAAAGGGAAGGGGAAATCAAGGAATGAACCCTTAAAAATGTACGCAGCTGTCCGGAAAGTGCTGAAAAGGATCCCTCTAATTACTGTGCATGTTGTCATGTTTAATGAATGTTTAATTGTGAAACCATGCATGACCACGATATGCTGTGGCAATATAGAGTGTTGAAAATTATATGACCAGCCACTTTTGAATTGTAAGAGTCTTAATTTGTAAGTAAATTAATTAAAAGTGCTTAACGGTCCTATAATTCCCACACCTACCTATATGATTAGGGGCTCCAACTTTCAGCTGGTTCAGGGTCTTGAAAATATAAATCCGAGCCTGCGATGAAATCACGTTGTGACGTATAAACCAATTGTCGAAACTTAGTTGTATGTCCGTCGTAATTACAAACAAAATTTGGACTTCATTAATCCAACGTTGTACTAATAATCTATATACAGAGGCGTGTACTGTACTGTTTGTACTGTGCAACCCGAGTCTCGTCATCAGTAGACAATTACCCTGTTGAACTGTTTAGCGAAATTACTATAAACAACGCAGTGCTTTCTCACGCAGTGAAATCCAAATTATGGAGAGGAGAGACTTTAATGGACGAAATATTGATATCAGATCGAGAGTCTGACATATTTGTTACTAAAGATAACATATATTATATGTTTTCATTCATACTCTCGTTCTTGTTGAGAAAGATTCCAGGAAGGACCGATAATTTCAAGTCAATAAATTTTGTAGTATTCCAATATTGTAAATTATGAGTTCGTTCTC
>JAODAF010125807.1:0-10521 GCA_027574765.1 Molpadia intermedia | reverse complement strand
TTCATCGAAGTAGGATTTCGGAAATGGAAAAGGGCAATAGAATGTTTCAGAAAACATAATTCAAGTATAAATCACCGCCATTCTCTGTTTCAATTTGAAGCAATGAAGTCAGGAACCAATGTGCTGAGTCAATTAAATACACAGCATGACGCAGAAAGGAAAGTAGCCAGTCGATGTCTACTCAAGACATTCACAACTGTCCGTACACTAGCTCGACATATTTGCAGAAGCTGTATCTGGGCGAGTGCATACTGAAAGGTTAATCGGAGTGTTCAGTATCGGGACTGGAAGGTTTACATTTTGGACAGATAACTGCACTGCCCAAAACAAGAATTGGACTTTATTCACTTGGATGTGTGACGTAAACCAAGAAGGGGGTCCACAGTCTATTACCACGAAGTACTTAAATAGAGAAACGACATACCTTTATGTCAGCGGATTCCTTCCAAATTCCGAAATTGAAAAGGCAATGCGCACCCCCAAAATCTGTGTGATTTCATGATTTCGAGAATTTAGTTGATATGAAGGCTATTACAATTGCAAATAGAATCCATTGACTTCAGTCTTTGGGAAAATGGAGTTAGCACAGCTGAGTTTACTAACAAACCCATTATCAGTACCGTATCAGAATGCCTGTTCCTATTTCAACCAAAATGTTCTGGAAGTCGTCTAAATGATTTCATCAGACCTTCAGATGAAATAGGAATTAAAAGATATTTCCAAATGTTTTCATGACTGAACCATGCATCTTTTGAAAACTTGTATATTAGCTTATCATTTTAATCCTGTTTTACTCCTTTGAAACTCACTATACAGTATAAATTTCATATTGTTCCTTTGTATCATAAGAATCCAAATAAACATTATGCACATCTGTACCATACAAGTGACCAGCATGGGGCATGCCCCCCTCCAACCCAGCCCCGTACCATGCAGACTACTGTACCCACATTTGACATTGTTCTAAAATAAGTAGTAAGCTACATAAACATACTTAAAAAGATGACAATGATAGCATAATTTTGCATGTAATCCTGATAATAAACAAAAAACTTAAAGGGGAAGGCAGATCTCCCTCCCATTAGACCCACCTTCCATGCCTTGCATTGTTGGTACCTCTCCAACTAAAATGTTTTGGTTGTGGATCTGCTTTGTATTAAGATGTAAGTTAACAAGTTTTGTCATGGCAATCTTGTCCAACTACAATACTGTAGCCAATGACAAAAATAAGTGACAATTTAGGTAAGGGATTTTTTTCAAACAAAATCGTTTTGCATTTTATTCACCTTGCGAATATGTATGCAACACATTATTGTGATTCCTATACTTTACTCAATGATACAGAGCGAGATATTTCTTTATTTTTTGCGATTATCTCAAAAACTTCATTTTGTCACTTGCTTCCTTTTGTCATTGTAGGGCAGTATAGTTTGTATACTGACGAAGGAGTACTTTACATGAGATTTGTTGGGAAACCGACTGACCTGTTAAGCATTCCAGAAGGAATGAATCATTGGGACTGGCTCATTCACACCCTGTATCGTCGGAGACATTTTATTATTAAAAATCTGTAAATAAGTTTTGAGTTTGACAAAGTACGGGTATAGGAATGACTTTGAATGAGGGCATCAAGTTGTGTACAACATTTGTATGTCGACAAAAGGACCCAGGCTAAAGAGAATAGGCTAACGATAAAAGGCAAAAGCGATTGCGACAACAAGGACACATCAATGAAAACAGAGTTAAAAGATGATAGCAGAGTAATCAGTTTTAGTCCAAAACACTTGATGAAGTTTTCCGACTTATTGAAGTATGCTTGCAAGGCTATAGCTAAAACCAAAATGAGTTTCTGGAAATGTACTCCTAAACGTACTTACTACTTGGAACGGCCCAAATATCGTTAAGGCTGCAGTAAATTGATTATTCAATAGAACATACGGGCATTGTAAGGTAAATAAATTATTTTGAGATGCAAGGAAATTCATTAAGAATTGGCATCCAGTGCTGTAGAAACAGCAGAGAGTGTTGAAGCAGAAAATGTGACTGGATGAAAGTAGGTGAGATGCAAAGAAAGGGTGCCCTCTATAACTAATTTTAAATAACATGGCAATAATAAAATTATCAGATTCATTGTTTTTATTCTTTTAAAATGGCCTTAGAAATGATCATTGCTAAAATCACGTTGCCATGGCAACGCATATTTACACCCAAGCATAATATTCCCTAAGTTTGATGCCCAATGCACCTTTAAGATATGCTCTATTCAAAACGGCTAATGTCATTAGTCTAACTTATTTGCTGCAGTGACTAGCTAGCTAGCTTCAATCAGCTAGTTCTGTCAAGTTTGCAAACGCAACATCCATCAACAATTGGCCTACAAGATTTACATTGTGGATTAATATGTGCAAATGCTACCAAACTCGTTCTAAACAACTGCACCTGGGATCAGTATTGTTAGACTTAGTTAGAGATCAATCAGAACTATGCCAAAAAAGAAGAAACATTTTTAGAGGTAAACCGTCGTACATTTTGAAAGCAGAGGCCAAGCCTAACACTGCTGAGCCTAACGTTAGTGTAGGCCCATTGCCTAGTATTGAGCCTAAGCTTGATTTTTGTAGTGCTACTAGTACTACAGGGACTAGTTCCACTACAGTTCAAGAGAAAAATAGCATAGATAATGAAGGGGAAGGCATTGATCGGAATCAAATTGTCGTAAAACTGACTGCATCTGAAAGAAAACTGGGTCATCAAGGCATACTGTAGATACTGCCAGTTCAGAAATTCCCGTAGAATGAAAAATTATGGAAGACTCAATCATTTGACTGGATATAGGCTACATGTATGATTTTGGTAAAGTCCTTGCACAGTGTTTTTTTGTTAATAGGTACCCTGAATCTCAAAGAAGACCATGAACATAGATGTGGATTCAGTATGAGCCTTCTTTATTTTGAATGTAGTCTTTGTCAGAAGAAAACATATCTTCAGACATCATGTCACACCCCATCCCTTCATGGTGCTTGGAAAGTAGCTGACACAAAAAATGTAAACAGTCGAATAACATTTGCGGCAGCAGAAATTGGTATTGGCAGGGAGTCGGTGAACATTTTAGCAGACATTATAAATATGCCACACCCCATATCAAAAGCAGCATGGAATAAGCACACACAGAAAGCTTTATCAGCTGCAAAGGAAGAAGTAATTGACCAAATGACAAAGGCAAGAGAACGTGTGAGAGAGCAGTACAAATTGGATAATCCTGATGTTCAATGTAATGGTGTGATAGACATACCAGTAACATTTGATGGCACATGGTCTAAGAGGGGTTTTACGGCAAATTATGGGGTAGGGTTTGTTATGTCAGCAGACACGGGGGAGGTACTTGACTATTCCTTCAAAACAAAGATTTGCACCCAATATTCCTCACAGAAGTTTGCAAGGGATTCAGAAGAATTCAAGGAATGGTATCTGACTCATGAGCACGCGTGTCAGAAGAATTTCGATAGGTCGAGTTCTGCCATGGAACGTGAATGCGCGAAAGACTTGTGGGAAGCATCTTTAGATTATGGTATTAGATTTAACTACATGATCTGCGATGGGGATTCCAAGGCATACAATGATGTATGGGACGTGTACGGTGTATGTGATCAGTGTTTCAGATATGAAAATACGTATGGACAGAAAATCCAAGGAGTACAAGGAATGGATTGACTCAGCAGGGTACCTTCAGTGGAAGGAAGAACACCAGTTTGGAATAGCTGTCTGCAACAGGGTACAGAAATTGGACTGCATTGGACTGCGTGAACGGAAGAAAAAGGGAGGAAAACTGAGTGATGGAAAGGGCATAGGTGGTCAGGGTCACAGACTTACAGATGGCTGCATCGACAAACTGCAACTTTACTATGGACGGGCAATTCGTGCACACTGCCACACACTACTGAAAGGACTACAACTGACCCCAACGCACTAACTGAAGGTATTAAAAAGATGAAAAATGCTATCTTAGCAGTGTTGTACCACAGTTATGAGTCCGGATAACAACATTCGCCATCAATACTGTCCTGAAGGAGAAAAAAGCTGGTTGTGCATATAAGAAGGATCCAGTGAAGAAGTTTGAGGAAAAACCACACCATCTTCAGCCTGTGTTCTTAGATTTCTTATTGCCTATATTTCAAAGGCTAAGTGAGCCAGCTCTACTTCAAAGATGTCTCCCAAGTTACTCACAAAATCAAAATGAGAGCTTGAACAGTCTTGTGTGGCTGCGTGCACCCAACGTAAATGCTGATACAGATTACAGGATATCATTTGTGATTTGTTTATGCAAAGGCATAGTTTATTATTATACGATAATCATTGGTCACTTTGCTTGCAGAGGCAATTCGTAAGAATTCGCATACCGCACAATGTACCACCACATACCCCAAACCACCCAAAAGGAGGTTGTCCAATTTTGCAAAGGCGCTGTACATTTGGATCCGCTAGATTATGGACGCTCACCCGACGCAAGTCTCAGCCCAAAAGAATCTTTTCGAGTGTTGCTCTCTGAGCTGGAGAAGCGCACTAACGCACAATGAGTTGAATAACAGGTTCGGTTTTCTTCGTAATCTGAAAAGGATGACTGTGAAGGAAATCAGAGAAGTACTGTACGCTCTAAGTTAACTGAAATTTACCCTAATGATCTGGCTGCAGAACTCTCTGAAGCGATGATTCACTTTCAAGCACTGATTCAGCAATGCATTCTCCAGACGGAGGTTACCGAAAACGCTATGTACAGTTTATTGATGGAGAGGAAGTTTCCGATACCTTCCCGAACGACGAACGTCGAAATACTGCTCGGGATTTACTTGTCGCTTATGGTGCCAAATTGTAGTGGAGAGCGATCGTTCTCTAAACTGAAACTGATAAAGAATCACCTTCGTTCAGTAATGGGTCAACCAAGACTTGTCAATCTCAGTATTCTTGCCACGGAACCCGATGTGCTCAAAACTCTTGATGTTTAAGACATTAACGACAAAACTAGAAATCGGAAGGTAATTTATTAAAATGGATGTAAATCAATCATGTAATCATGTGACTGAAGATCTTATGATTTTTAGTAGGTAATAATCGTAAACTGTAATACTTCTAAAAAATGAAAAAAATTCTCAAACATTAATTTACTATAAAAGTTACAAAATATGGGACCATTTTGGAATTTTGCATTCAAGCACCCTTAATTATGCAAAACAATCACACCTCCCATTATACGGTACTCCACCCAAGGACACATTTGGCAGCATTTGCAATTTCATGAAAGGGCCCCCCACTGAAGCTACTCCGGCCCTGCACGCAAGTGCCTCGCATTCGGTACGTGACAATTTATGCTGGATATATATTGATTATAACTTATATAGTATATGTAGTAGGCCTATGATTATAAATTTAAATATATAATAGTATATGCAATAATATATATAGTTTATGCATATATAGGCATACTTAAAATATATAGCGTGTAAGTGTAACCGTTATATTATTTCATAATATATATGTATATAATGTATACAATGTCACATGCACAACAGTATCGCACAATAGCAACGTGCAAGTGTGATAAAATTATCACAATATACGGCATATTGCTTGTAACTATATTTATATATAATGGTTATAATTATAAGTTTAATATGCCTTATTTATTTGCGTAATTATGCGTAACCTGTATATATCTTCTAAATATATATATATATATATTATTTTATATAAGTAATAATTTTGTCATCACGCTATGATGCATCAAAATTGTTATATTAAAATTTATACCTTATTTATTATGAAATATTACAACGGTTACACATATAGCCTATACGCTATATATTTTAAGTGCATGCATAAACTAAATATATTACAGCATAATATGTAATTTATAAATGTATTCCTTAGCTACACGGTAATAGGGACTCCGTGCTACTATTTTCTTTGTGGGCATTGGGCACAGTCTATATTTTTGTATCGAATCTACTAAGTTAAACTATCATGATTGATATGCCTTTTATTTTCAGCGTAGGTAAAATAATAACAAGCTTGCTATACAGCTATAGCAGCATATACCTCCGATCACACATACAACACCCATCACTTCTGTGCTCAACTTGGTCATGATATGGGGCTACTATGCACATCTCGACCAGTCATGATTATGTCGCAAACTTTGGTCTGGATTCGACATCACTGGGAGGGATTTATTTGGAATATTCAATTAATTAATTTCTGGTGACATCAATGACCTTTGATTTTACTTTTAACGTACTTGTCAAATGGTGTCAACACTATGATTCTATCATGACCTCGTTTGACAAAATTCCATTAATATATCTCTGAGCAATAGAATAAATCCAGAACGCATGCAATGGTTCGGAGATAGTTCCGATACAATGCTTCGGAGGAAATATGTATATATACAGGGGTAGGTTGTGTGATGCGTTATAGAATGTGGGCCTTACTATAACTGGACACCACCATGCATATACTCCATAAATTAAGCAAATCTATGAAGACTACATTATATACAGTTACAAAGATATTGACATAATTACAACTTAATTTTACAATGAACCGACCTGACTCCTTATTGTTGTATGCACAAAAACAGGGATCATCTACCACTCATGACCCTCAATTGAAACATTACAAGTATCGCACCTTTCATCCAACCATCCATCAATCAGTCACATTTTGATATTGATTACAAACATCATGTAGTTAGCTCAGGTTGAATTCTATTTGTCACCACCTTGCACGAATAATGATATGATATGTTGAATACCTCGGCACTATCATTCCCTAAACTTCGGTCATAACAACTCTTCTTACTTAAAATACCAGATTAGTCTCCAAAACGGGACTTTCCCACACTGGCATAAGCCACGTCCAAAACAAAGCAACGACTTGATCAAGAAGAAGTTATGCAAGTTCAGCATTCAATTTCGATAGGCCTAGGCTAGTAATAGTATAGTTATTACTAGTAACGCTGTACATGCAGGACAGCGAAAGGGTTTCCGAAGTAGAAGGGCGAAATTGAGTCGAAATTTCTTAATCTGGACAGGTGATGGTTATTGTATATGTTCTGGTGCCTTTGACATATCAGTAATGCATTTTAATAACCGCAATACCTTAACATTCCAGTTTTAATGTCTTGAAGTTGACCTATGCTACAGTACAGTACGTTACACAGTGAGACTGAGAGCGAAGTGTAACGTACTGTAGCATAGTTAGGCCTAGCCTAGATCCTGTTCATGCCACGGACTAAAATTGTAAAAATGCCTACGTTTTGCTTAGTGTTACTGTTGTGCTAGCCTAGCGTTAGGTTTGTTATTACTCAGGCTAGCCTAACTTATTAGTGCTGCCGTAACGTTATTTAGGGTAATGCTCCATGAGCATAATAATAATAATTAATATGGAATAATTGGAATATGCCTAGCCTAGGACTGAGACGAGTAGGGGGCCTAACCAGAGTGTGAATTAACTGCTAATGCCGCGTTCCATTGGGCTTGTGTTTAAGGTATTTATGACTAGGCTATTTTTATGACCATTCCATGAAGGTGTACAAAATTATGCTATTTAGCCACTTTTCGAAATAGTCAAATGTTCAGTATTATTTTACCATATTTACCATGGAAATTCGTCAGGATAGTGCATATAGGCTATCTGGTATTATTGTAACTCAACTAGGCCTATGTGTTGGCACGCTATTTGATCAACTAAAACTTTTTCAGTAAGATTTTTTGACTGCCTTTTGAAAAGAAGAAGGAGGAGGCCCCTTTGGCCAACAGGCTCGTTTTCGTATTAAGGTAGCTACAGACTTTTTTCAAGATGGTCGCTTGTTATTTTTACTCAACTTGGCCATCTGATGTCTGCGCTGGCCTCTGCACTGTATGTACAGTTGTACACATGTATTACAGCGTGACGATGAAACAATTACGATCAGGCTCGCACTACGTATAGTATAGACTTTTAGAAGACATATATTGTATCCTACAAATGTGCAACATCATAGTGGGGATGTACACAAGAGTCTCAGAGAAAAACAAATTTTGTGAATGCTCGATCAGTTGAACAATGTTTTTAAATTCTTTTAAAGGGAAGCAGTTTTCAAAATACTTGTTTTATTATTTATAACTTAGTGGGTCAATGAATATAGCTCCCGTCCCTCATTGACTTTCTGCTGTAAGTACATTTGGGATATATAGGCTATATGGTAGTCGGCAATACCGATACAGTAAAGACTAATTGTGCCATTGTGACTAGCAGTGCCATTCTCAAATCTAAACTGGAATTTAAACAATTTTTTTTTCCTTCAGCCAGGGGAGATTTTTTTTACCTGTGACATCATCCAGTAGATCTCATACGACATGGCCAGATTTTACCCAACCACTGGTAAGTACAATGATAAGAAGGACTTCTGATGGTCTATCCTGTGCTTACTCTCTGTAATAATGGATTATCCAAAACTCCCCCTCCCCCATACCCACACAAATTGATCGCCAGTTGATTTCTGACAAACATTTGACATTAAATTGTGACTATTTTATATTTTTTTAAGTATTGATCCAGTGCCATATGGTTTCTAGTCCCATTGATAGCCTTACCTCGGTAATGTAGGGCTGTTAGTCTTGCACTTACAATAGAGGAAGATGACTCTTGGAGCATTGTCAACAATGATATTATATTATATTATAAAGTATTCTGCTAGGTTAAACATTTTACACAGTTTTCACTTGAACTTGAAGGCATTCAGGCTATACAGGTCTTATTGTTTATTCTACCGTATTCATTCTAATAGAAGTTCACTCTGCTATTAAAGACAAACACATTAACCATGCGTGTTTATTAGGATTAGCTTAATACTGATAAACAGGTGCATGTATTAGTAGTGACTATATTTAGGGCCAGGAACGTTGTCGTGGAATGATTTGTTTGCGTGACCAATATGGGGTAGGTGTCTATTTTGTCGCCCCCCCCCTCTGGATCTGCCCTTGGAGCCAGTGTATTTGATGGGGAACACTGGTTGGAATGTGGACTGGTGACTAAGTGTCATTGGACCATGCATCTGAAAATATTTCAAGTTACAATCAAGTTAAAATTAACAGTAAACAGATAACTAGATTTGTACTATTGTTTGTAGATACCACTATTCATTTCTTATTTATTTTCTTTTATCTTCCCAGTGAGGAGTTATATGAAAGTCAGTGGGGCGGGGGTAACTCAGGACCTCCATTTTTCATTGTCTTCTACAACAAATATATGACTTGTGTAACTGCCATGTATTTTCATACTCAAATATTGTAAATAAACTTTATATCTTTTGATGCTGATTGGATGAGCTGTTTTGTCAACCAATGACATCATCAAAACTTGAACAGTACAAACTTCAAACTTACCCAAATATCTAACCATGCGTGTTTATTAGGATTAGCTTAATACTGATAAACATGTGCATGTATTAGTAGTGACTATATTTAGGGCCAGGAAAATGACGCAAATTCCTGTTATTGTTACTGCTGTGACTGAATGTATATACTCCATTGGTTGTTGTGTTTGCTTTGTAGTGAAATTAGGTGTACCAATTGGCTTAGGCCTACATGACATTTGCCACATAGCCAAGGTTGGGCTGCTGTTTCAAAGATTTATGAAAAATATAAATTCTGAAATCACAAACTTTTGATTTGTGTGAATGAATTGATTTGATCGAACACACTGTAATGCAAAGGAGAAATGCTTTTGTACTGTGAAATTCCTTTGAAGGTGTTGCGAGTTCTGATTGGTCAATTACTTCAATCAGCCTATGGTCATCTGAAGAATGAAAATGTAATTTGCACCTCAATAAAGGACTTAACATCAAACTGTATACATAGAAAAACAAAAAACAATGTTGGCCTATTCTACCATTAGCAATTCTACCAGTGTTGCATGGTATAGTATGTTAGCTCTAAAATATCTCCTGGGTGAGCATTCTATTTATACAGAATATGGCACTCACTAATTGTTTTAATATGCAGTCCAATTTATAACGACAAATAATTTAATGTTTCCATCGTGTTTTATTTCAGTGATAGTAGTGTTAGTGATTCTAGTTCTTGTAATCTTCACAATTCCAAAACTCATGACAGAGCAGCCAGAAAAACTGAGCCTACAAGAGAACGGTTAGTACTAAAGTTTGCATTTATTGCAACCAACCAACAACTATCACCCATAATCATTATGAGCAGACCCACCATGGTTCTTTCCTGAAAATCTCCTCTGGTTCTTTTTTAACCAACAACCAAAAAAGCACCAACCTAAAATTGGTCTATTTGAAATAGCAATTTTCATCAAACCAGGTGAGTTTTACAATCAATCAACATTCCTGCTTTTTAGACAGTGTTGGAGTTGTTGGAGATAAGATTCAGTGACAAAAGAACCATCAATCCACTGTGGTAGATATTTTGAAATCAATAGAATAAATTTAGAACCAAAAAAGAACCATGGTGAGTCTGCTCATAGTGA
>JAODAF010125696.1:0-10521 GCA_027574765.1 Molpadia intermedia | reverse complement strand
ACATTCATTCCATTGATGAGATTATCTAAGTTGGCATGGTTTAGTTAGCCTGATTATCATGTTCAGTGTTTGACCTCGAGTTACATTTAACCTCTACTAAAATGAATAGGCTTCTTGTACTAAATGGGGGAACCAACCATAAGATGAATCCAAGTTGGCATTGCCGAGATTTGAACGAAGTTGACTTAAAGTTACTTTTGACCTCTAATAAAAGCAATAGGGGTATTTACTCAGTAAGGGGAGCCTACATGCTAACAGCGAGATTATTCCACGGTTGGGTTATGACATTAAGTTGACATGATCGAGTTAATCTTGATTACAAAGTTATTGGTACTCAACCTCTGTTGACCTCAAATGACTTTTGACCTCCAGTCAAATGAAAAGCTTTATTGTACTTACTATGGTGGACATACATTCCAAATATGACATTAATTCAAGTTGAAACGGTTGAATACAAGGTTTTTGTTGACCTCAAATGACCCTCGACTTGCACTAAAATTAATAGCCTTCTTGCACTCACTATGGAGGATTTACATACCAATTATGACATACGTTACTGCCACGTTACCACGTTACTGCCACTGAGTTAGCCTGATTAGAACGTTTTCGTTACTCGACCACTGTTGACCTCAAATGACCCTTGACCTCCACTAAAATCAAAACCCTTCTTGTACTTACTATAGGGATCATACATAGATAATGCAAACAATCCAAGTTGGCATCTTGCTGAGTAGCCTGATTATTAAGATTTTCAGTGTTTGACCTGTATTGACCTTTGATCTGCACTAAAATCAATAGCTTTCTTGTACTCACTATGTAGGATCTACATACCAAGTATGACATACATACAAATTACTGCCACTGAGTTAGCCTGATTGCAAGCAAGGCGTCACAAACATACACACACATACGCCATCATGATCGCATAGATTCCTTATGCCTTATAGCAAGGAATCAAGAAGATTGAACTTGACTGGAATACTATTGTGTATTTTGTCATTTTTGTGTTAGGGTGGGGAACTGGGGTGGACTTGGGGTAAACATATGAATATGAACTTGACAGTGGTTGGATTACTTTTTGAATAATGGAGGGAAAAATTTAACAGATTCTGTATTTCGGTAATAGTGTTAGTGTACATGTAAGTATGGACAGCTGTAGCGCTACATGTATTTGGTTCCATAGTGTCATTTAATCATATTTGTTCACCTGTAACGTACCCCTCTGCCAAAAGAAATGAACCACTATGTTTGTCTGATTCTGTAAATCTCTAATAAAATATAAAGACAGATAGGCCCTTAACAAAAAGATTATACAATCCCTATAGCTGAACATGTATGAGCAATAATTGCACATAATATAATTTGTTACAGTTTGATAGTGACAAACATTGTCAATTAAAGATACACTCGCTCCTCGCTGGGCCTTGCCCCTTTGTAATCCAACCATGGCCCATCCCATCACCACCCGGGGCTTGTAAAAGATTATTTATTTTCAACTAAAAATGAAACGTAAAATGTAATAATCGCAGCTAAGTAGTATCAAGCTTCATCAATATTTTCCTGTTGTTGTCGATGATTGAAAGGCACAATAACTTTGATCCCAAGGTTTTTGTGTAATTACTAGAACTCTCTCCAAGGAGATGTGCCTTCCTTATGCTCTTCATCCGGCAGCCAATATATGCATTCCCAGGGTCCTGATATATGAAATAAAACTACTTTTAATCCTCATTATGTTTTTCATCTCATTCTTAGCACAATGCTTAAATTATCGTCGTCTATATGAGATGCAAATTCTTTGTCCCAATATCATTATTTCATTTCCTTCCTAAGTAGGCACTAGAAATTCGTTGATATGGTTCTTGTGAAAAAGTAAAACAATCCCTGATAATACTAATCCTCAAGATGAAAATCCTCTTGTTCTTCAAGAAGAGGAGTGATGATTTCATTATTACAGTCTCTAATGGGTGCAGATGTTGCAAGTTCTTTGTCCCAAGACTGATGTTCGCCTGATCCAAATATGACAAAAACAATGACTCCAACGGCCAGGACAATAGAAATCATCACGAACACTGGTTTCCAATCATCAGCAGTGGGCTGTTTGGAAGAAACAGACAAAATAAAGTTATCAGTTCCTATTTATGGCAACCTAGACACAGCTATATAGATGAGCATTATTCCTTGTTTGAGAGCTATGATCAAACCATCCATAACAATGGTTTCCAATCATCAAAGCAGTCTGTTGGGGATATTAATTATACTATCACCTCCTAACTTTGTATTTGCACCCAATTTCTTATATTTCAATTCTTAAAAAGACTGGTCAGAAATTTAGCAGATCTCTATTTGTTTTATAGAAAAATTCATGTCCATGGAAATTAGCCAGCTAGATTTCTCAGAGAATTCTCAAACAATAATGTGTGTTTGTTGATGCAGTTGGAGAGTTTGGGAATCACTTCTTTTTTGGGTGGTGGAACAGGGGAGGGAGATCTTTTGGCTTGATTCTTCCCTTTCGCTGATATTTGAACGTCTGTACATAAAAGTTTGATCACTAGGCTTATATGGTCATATGCCGTATAGATTAACTGGCTATAGCTATCTGTGACCTTTACATCTAGCATAATGTTGATTCACAGATGACCGGACCAACACATGCAGAGCCATACATAAATTGTACAATCATTTTCATTGTGCTTTTAATATTACATTTTGGATGAAAGAGTTGGTCATGATTGGTGATTTTCATTAAGGATTGTAAAATAAGTAATTTTAGTGTGTTGCTAGGGTGAAATCGTCATGGAATTTTGATTGCTCAAACTTACAGTCACACGATCAAACTTACTATACATGAACCTACTATACATATACAGAATGATGAAAAACTTACCGTCTCCCCTATTATAAAAGCGACCAGCAGAGGTCCTGCCATACCCCCTATCGTAGTTAGTACGTTGATTATACCACTTATAAACGACACCATGTTTGGAGTTATATCTAGTTTATTGATGTTGTAACCTGGTATATACATTCCTCCGATTGATACCGCTGTTATAAAGCACACGGTTACTAGAACAGTATTACATCCTGAGTATGCGGTCACCAGGAACAAACCGCACTGTAACAATAGACCTGTAGATAAAGAAACTCCCAGAGTTAAACCCTTTCACTACCGTTGTCACCAGTCGGCAACAAACAGAACCTGCTTTTACAGCCCATGGCCGCCAACAGCAACCAACACACTCTCATTTTGTTTTTGTTAGGAAACATTGTATAGCCCCCTCTATTCTGAAACTACGTTATATCATATAGAAAGCAAAATAATTGATCAGGTGGTATATCACATGATATATGTTTTGACTGACTTTTTTCGAGAAAATGTGCGTTGAAGTTAGTACAAGTTACCACAACGTAATGGCTGCAAACGGACCTAAGGCCTACCATCGATACATCCTGCTCAAATTTTGGTGTACATCTTTATATCAAATGAAAATTTTTGGTTTACTGAACAACTTTTATATCATTTTCTTATATATAAGGTGTTTTTCATAAGCAAAATGAAGATTGAACTAACCATTCAATATGGAGACATTGCGAGTGGAAATGGCTGGTCCCAGAAGTGAGGGCAGCATATAAGTGTGTGGTGGTGAAAGGGGTAAGGTAAACAAATGCAAGATTTTAAGAAATTGAGCTATATTACAATAAAATATGTGGTACCAATTACTACCAATTTTTATAGAAACTGTGGCACTTTTCTATCAAAATAGTGTACTGGATCCTTTGTTATAGAATTATCATCTTTAACTTTACTTTCCTTTAATTACTCATTTTAATCTTTATTTTACAGATTATATTTTGGATTTTTTATTGTTACTTCTTATGTTCTACTTAATTAGTAAATATTAAACTAATAAATATATTAATTAACCTGTAACTTTATCTTTACTTTTCATAACTGTTTAATTTTTTTATACTGGAATAATGGAAAGAGAAGACTCTTCACATCTGTCAGAGCATGGTGCTCATTCAAGAAACCATCATGAAAGCATTGGAATACTATAGAACAACACACACATTGTTACATATGTGTTGAAGACACCTTATCGCCAGGCACACAGCTTGACTTCAATTGAATGGGGGGCATGATTCAATCTTGGGGGAAACACTGTCACTTACACACAAATATTACATACATGACTCAAGTTTGGGGCATGTTTCCCTTATGCCCCCCACCCCCTAACCAGATGTGTACTCAAAAATATGAATCATTAACTCATCATGCCATCTACCAGCCTACAATGTTAAATGTGTTTACAAACTATAACTTATTAAGCACAAAACCATTAAAATATTAATGAGCTGGAAACTCTTCATTACATGGACATGTACTGACACCACCATATCAAGTACGAAGAAGCTCTGGTTTTATGGTTGTATTTTTAAGGATTTTACATTGAGCCTCACTCACTCATGAATATGAATATGATGTGCATCAAACAATATTGAGATCATAAGACACAATGCTTACAACAATCAGGTCATGCAACCAATGTTTCTCATCAAATACACTGGTTCTGATAGAACTAGTCAAATCAGGAATAATCCCCTGCCATGTGTCCAGGCAAAATATATTTATGATCATCTTGGGAGTTGTGTCTCGCAGTTCCATAATGGGTTGATGGTTAATCTTATCAGAATGGGAGATAAGAACTGACAGACTTGACTGGAAAGGACAAATAATCGACACAAATACAAACAAAAGGCCAACTTGACAGCAAAGGTTTCAAAGTTGCCTGTGGACCCGAATCAACATGAAATGCCCAACCCTGCTAGGAGTGGCATGAATCAACTAGGTAAAGCTAGTCTATATCACAAACATTAAAATGATCTAATGTAAGCTTTCAATTTAGTTTCAACTACATATTTAACAAATTGCCAGCAAATATTATGAAGTTGACTGTGGACCCAAATCAATATGAAATGCCCAACCCTGCTAGGAGTGGCATGAATCAACGAGGTAAAGCTAGTCTATATCACAAACATTAAAATCATCTAATGTAACAGTAAGATAATGTAACTCAATATTTAGCATACATTACATGATTTACATAGATTGTAGGTGATGAATTTATAGCTACTCATTCTCACATTCAAAGAATTACTTTATGTATCTACTCACATGTAAATGTAAACCCCTTTCTGACTGTTCCAACTCTTAATAAATTTCTTCTGATCAAGATATCAGCTAAGATCCCAGAGGCGATGCCGATGATAAACTGCATGATCCACGGCAATCCCGACAAGAAACCACTCTGAAAGGAAAAGTAAATTAAGGTTAAGGATGCCAAAGGTATTACTCAAGTAAGATATTGACTTGAGCGCACGCAACTTTCCCACTGGACAGTTCATCCTCAGCAGTGGATGGGGGGGGGCTGCTCCTTACATAAATTTCAAGCAAGCAAAATCACTTTTTTGTAATATAGGATACAGTGAGGTGAGAAGACCGCTGCTGTTAGTGTCTGGATCTATTGTTGACTTTCACTCTGTAATTATGTGCATCGCATGATGCTTGTCTATATAGATCTCTGTCTGTGAAGCACTTAAGACTTAAGGCAAACCTATAATGTTACTAAACTTAATACTAATCTTATTAAGCTATTACACCCTTTAAATATAATCAGAATCAAAATATCTTCTTTCAATCTCAAGATATAAACATTTGGCTAATAGGAGCTGGTAAAAAAATGTCTTGTGACAAGTCTATGATGTCATCATAGAGCCGCCAGTGATCAATATTGTTTTGTATTTCTTTAAATATATTTCATTCATATTAAACCACTATTTTGATAAACGTATGGCAAGTATTTGCTTATATGCAATAGTTTTATTATTGAATCAATAAAAATGTAGAAGCATTTTAAGTGGTGTGAAATAATGATGTAAAATATAAAGAAATAGCTAAGGATATTCACATTTAGTGGCCCAGTATCATAGACTTGTCACAAGTCAGTTTTCAGAAACATGGTGGCTTCCATAAGCCTATGAAGTGTCATATTGAAATGATCATATCTTGAGATTGGAGAGAAATATTTTAATTTGATGACAGGGTAATAAAGTCCTTTTCTTTTATAATAATATGCATTGAAAAATGTTAGGCTTGAATTGTCTTTAATATGTCGATTATTTATCCTTAATAGACATTTCCAGTCTGTCAGTTCTTATCTCCCATTCTAATAAGTTTAACCATCATCCCATTATGGAGCTGCAACTGATGCAACTCACAAGATGATTGTGCTTTGCTAATAAACACACACATAGCAGCTATAGGGTATTGAGTGCCAATTGAATCAGGGGGTGCTTGTTGAAGTCCAGAGGGCACAATAACCGGGGGATTATTTCTGATTTGTCATGGAACATATTAGCAAATTATTATTATTAATCAATTATGAATTAATTAAATGTGATTTAGTCATATGTACCTGTGAAAGATCAAATCCTTGGACATTAGAAAAATAAGATGGAATCTCAGCCAAGAATATGAAGAAACCAAACTCGCTACAAACTTGGCAGATTATGACCGACCAGACTGGTAAGGAACGCAACATAGAAGTCCATGTCGACAATCGTGGTACTGTAGTCTGTTTCTGTTAGAAGGTATAAAAAATTCCAGTGAAACTTACACTAAAACCAATAGGTAACATATATGATATATGAGCACCTTACATACCAAATGGTATGTCCATATGATATATATTTCTGGAGATAAAAGCCCCGTTTTATCCCGAACTGTTCCTTTAATATTTCCACACAAAGATAAATGTCACCTAATACAACCCGGATGTCTAACACAAAGTATTAAGTTTATCTAACATGCTCCCTCTATACACAAATTTGATCTAGCTTATTTCATATCTGATGCTACCCTTCATGAATAATTAATAAGATGGTTTATGCAATAAATAAAGTCATGTCTATTAGCACTATATATATTAATTATTATTAAAGGCCAAAGAGACATTTTCACCATTTGGCAGGTCCCCAGATCAAGATCTAGATCAGGGTTGTCCAACTAATGGTAAGCGGGCCGCTGTGCAGCCCGCTGACAGTTTCCATACGGCCCCCAACTTAATTAATTTTCAAATAAATTCTCTTCTCAGAAATTCTTATTGGCCAGGAATTAGAACATTCGAAAATATTGAACAGCTTTACTGGTAACGGTTAACAGTTCCGTTACCCCAGCATACGTGTCATGAGATAAGGTACTATACTATACAAATCATTTGGCTTCCAGGGCTCTGCTCCTGGGAACCGACAAGCGGACGTATGCGGTCCCCTGTGCCCCTGCCTGATGCACATAGCGGACTCGATGGCCCCCTTCTTTATTTACAATCCTACACTATGGCCCCCTTTTCAAAAGGTTGGATCTAGATCAAGACAAACGTTCCAGCCAAAGATCAAAATTTTAAATCAGGCCAAATCATTGAGAAATCACTAGTTTTGGCAATGCATGCACAAAAAATTACCTTCTTTTTTACTTCTTAAGCCAAATTGACTTGTTTATTCAACTTAATTATGTTCTGAATGATCACTATACACTAGACACACTATACACTAGACACACTATAC
The DNA here is from genome assembly GCA_027574765.1 of Molpadia intermedia. Taxonomy (NCBI): domain Eukaryota; kingdom Metazoa; phylum Echinodermata; class Holothuroidea; order Molpadida; family Molpadiidae; genus Molpadia; species Molpadia intermedia. The sequence goes on along the minus strand of JAODAF010125696.1, from coordinate 2,901 downwards.
TTACTGAATGTACGCTATACTTACTGAATGTAGGCCATACTTACTGAATGTATGATATACTTACTGAATGTATGCTATACTTACTGAATGTATGCTATTACTGCATGTATGCTATACTTACTAAATGTATGCTATACTTACTGAATGTACGCTATACTTACTGAATGTACGCTATACTTACTGAATGTACGCTATACTTACTGAATGTATGCTATACTTATTGAATGTAGGCCATACTTATTGTATGCTATACTTACTGAAAGTATGCTATACTTACTAAATGTATGCTATACTTAATGAATGTACAATATACTTCCTGAATGTACACTATACTTACTGAATGTATGCTATACTTTACTGAATATATGCTATACAATACTGAATGTATGCTATACTTACTGAATGTACGCTATACTTAATACAGAATGTACGCGTTACTTACTGAATGTACACTATACTTACTGCATGTTTGTCCCATTCTAAGGCTTCCATGATGTATTCTCGTTCTTGTCTGCTAATCCATGGGTGCACCGAAGGCGAGTCATAGACCAATGGGAACCACAGAAAGCACCACAGGACACCAGCTATTCCTAAAACATCAATAATAATTAAAATGGAATTTGTGCCCCCTACATTTATTATTGAAAATCTCAGTGCTGTTTGTCTCAGTTGTGTTTTTGTGATAGCTGATTGGCTGAGTTAACTTGTCACTTATGTGTAACTCCCAGATGGCATTTGGCTTGAGACTTTGTTTTATTGGTTAGTAAAGCAGAGACAAGAAAGAAGAAACAACTTCCATTTTCTAAAAGGCATGTTCCCGAAATGTACATTTATAAATTGTTTCTTTAAGGGAAAATCATTTTCTTAAATGGTGATTCATACTTATCATTTAATGACATTCATACATTTTTTAGAATTGACAGGACACATACCAATCGCAATTGCTCTATGATATGTTACTCTGCACATATTTTGGTATTTTAAAAATTCAAATCAGTTATAATCTTGTAATATTATGTTTCATTTTACATCAAAGCATTAGCTGTTTCCATAACAAATATGTCTTGAGCATCTTAGAGTATTCAAAAGCATAAATCAGATGCATGCAACCATCAGCACATCTACATGTGTATGTGCATTGGAGAGAAATACAAACTAGTCGATATGCAGAGCAGAAAATATGTAGCTATGTGCAGGAATCTCAGACAAAATCTGTCATTAAATGTTCTTCATACCTTGAAAGTTTATATTTTAGATATGTTCATTGCCTAATGAAAAGCGTTATTCTTTATCTTAAGTGATGCTCTTGTCTGGATTCTTCACATTGTATGTGAAGGAGATGTGTGTATTCAATATAACGTACAGTAGAACCCCCTTTTATTCAAACCTTCTTGATCCAAAATCTCTTTTCTCCAAATTACATGTCCGTAAAACACTTGCTTTAAACATACAATTTATGGATATGAAACCATGTTACAAGACACACTTAGTTTTGGTTATTTTTGGACAGGACACACAATCATTTTTTATTTATTTATCGTATTCGTACCACAATTGGGATAATAAACACATAAAATCAAAGTTTAACATGATCTTCTATTTAATATCCAAATTATACCCTAATTAATGTGATCACCCTTCGGTCCCAACCAGTTCAAATGAATGAGGTCCTACTATACCCCTTTTGTTTGGTAGGCAGTAATGATGCATTCGTTAGGCTCGTAACCATGGTGATTAGGTCTTTCAAGCTGAATGAACAGGTTTCAAGTCATGACGAAGTGGAGATTACGAGATCATCTTGGCTTCATGATTTGTAAAAGCATGACAGTCTCTTGGGTATATTTTTATCAAAATTAATTCTGGTGTATATAATTCTAGTTAGTGAAAATCAATAACGCTCAACCAGCAGTCAAAGGACTTGGGTTAATAATTTATCATAACAATTTATCAAACAAAGAAAGCCGATGTCGTCATGCATTTTTGCTCATCCAGTTACAAGTTCACCATTGTGATCACCATATTTACAACCCCAAAGGAAGTAGTGTCGGTGGTATTTTAAGCTGCCAAAACAGGTACACGGCAGTACAGTGCAATTGTAAACAAGGGACAGGTAAGTAAAGAGGTGTAAGTACTGTGCAAATACAATGTAAACAAGCATTGTTTGGACAAAACATTTTGTGTGAGAATAATGTTTGATAAACATGGTAATGAGTAACCATGGTAATGGATTAACCAGTAAGAATGGGGATTGGCAATTGGCCAACTTTGTGGTGCCCATATATATAAATATTAGCTGAAACATATATCTCCCATTAAGTGTGTGCCTAAACTGCAGGGGTTCACAACCTGGGTAAATTTACTCCAATGGGGGTAAATTTCGCCCAGTCACGTGGGTAAAGTTGCTGATCCTAGATTTGTACATATTTGCTTACTCTTTCAACAACTGCGCCAAGAATCTCCAAAATCATGGGTAAAAAGCATTGATTGATGTGTTCTCATTGACTGACTGTGTTTGGTCCTAGTACCGGTATCTGTTCATCATTAGTTGTTCATAAATAAGTGAAATAACATTGTTAATTGTACTATTAGTATTATTGTTATTTGAACCTAAAATAATAATGTTAAAAACAGAATTTTAAAATTTCACCTTTGTCAATTTCTGTATTATGGTAGAAATGTAAACTCATATTACTGAACAAAACAAGATGGGTAAATTTACTTTTGAAAACTTGCCACGGGGTAAACGGGATGAAAAAGGTTGGAAAATCCTGGCCTAAAGTTGAGTGAGGTGACATCACTGTAAAACCTCTATTACATACCACTGAGATAAAACACGGACGGCCATCCTTGCATTACGTTACTGGAGGCTAGCACACCAGATACGACAAGATAAATTGTTGA